>JAFBJY010000260.1:0-60374 GCA_016801885.1 Toxotes chatareus
TAGTTAAGTAAAAAGTTAGAGTGTTAAAGCAAGCAGAATTATGTTTTTATATTTTAGATTGTGGGAAAGTAGCCACCTTTTGCTTTATTAACCCAGCTTTGCACACTCTTAGCATTCTCTCACTCAGTTTCATAGGAGTAGTCACCTGGAATGGTTTTCCAACAGTCTTGAAGGAGTTCCCAGGGTGCTGAGCACTTGTTGGCTGTCTTCCCTTCAGTCTCTACTTTGGCTCAAGTGATCCCAAAGCATCTGAATTGGGTGCAGGTAGAGGTGACTGTAAGAATGGTGAATTTGATGCAACACTCCATCACTCTCCTTCTTGGTGAAACAGCCTCACACACAGCCTGGAAGTGTGTTTGGGGTCGTGTCCTGTTGAAAAACAAATGATGGTCCAACTAAGCACAAAAGCAGATGGGATGGCAGCCTAGCTGCAGGGCCTGCTGTGGTAGCTATGCTGGTTAAGTGTGCACCCCACACCATCCACCTCCTCCACATAAAAGCAACATTGAATGAGAAGCTGTGTCCAAACTTTGACTGGTACTGTAAATAAAAGCAGCAATGAGGTGAGGGCTAAGTGGAAGAAGGCACTATGCTGTGGTGCTGAATTGAATAATATAGGGACTACAGACCAGTTCCAAAAGCATGTGTTTAAAGTGTGCATTGTCATCTCCAAGGATATTGGGAAGCCTGAGGAGGAGACTGCTGTTGGCTTTACAGTAACGTGTACTGAAAAAAAAAAAAAAGGAAATGAATGGAGTCCAAATAGACTGAAGGGGAGACGATTGTAGCTGTGTACTTTACAATGCAGTTGCACTGATTTACTGTGTCAAATAGTAGAAAATGTTTTTTCTACTGTGTTATTATTGAGAAAGCTACCAGAGGTGCGACGCGACTTGCAGATGCTCCTGAAGTTTGTGGCCCAGCTTAGGTCCCCCATGGACTTGAAATGTCAAGAAAGCGAGAGTGTATAGCATCCTGACCAGCTACATCACTGTGTAGTATAGCTTCCACACCATGTCCTGTCAAGAAAGCTACATCAAGTGTAGTGAGAGCAGCTGAGAGGATGAGTGGGTGTCTCTCCCCTCCTCAGGGACATCTAACCTTTTCGCCTCACCCTGCAAAACCCTCTGCATTGCCAGCGACCCAACCCTACGATCAACAACTTCTTCAGTCTGCTGTCATCAGGGGAGACTGAAGAAACTCTCGAAGGCAGGACCAGCAGTATGAAGGGAGACAACTTGGTCCTGCAAGCTGTCAGGATGCTGACCATTAGCTGTGCTTACGATAATGGCCACTATATATAGTTAAGCGACAGAAAAATGTCTATCGTGTGATACAGTCCTCGCCTCGTTTTATAAGTAATTTTAACAGGTATGGGCTGTAATTGCTCAGATAATGTAACTGCAGCTGCGTTGCGCTTTAAGCAGCATTTCACAACCTAAACTCGCTTCAGGCTGACTGTTGACCATGCCGGTTGACTGCTCACTGTTTTCAGAGGAGAATTGGTCTAAGCGAGGAAAAGGAACTCCGCTAATGATAGCATGGTCGTATTTTGGCTTGGACATTCCATTGCATGCAACAGAGAGATCATGTCTTAAGCCTGAAATACAAATTTCTCTAAGGTTTTACTCCAAAAGGATTAATGCAAGAGATATTCTAATTCTAAAGAGTTAACCAGCTTGTCTTTCAATCTCTCAGCCCTGAAAGAAAAGTTTGATGCTGAGGTTTAATTTTATGTCAGAACAAGCCTCTTCTACCTCTGAAACAGTTCATTTAATAGCACTAGGCCTATTTGTTAAAATGGTAGACATACTTGAATGTTACTAGCACTTTGGCGTTGCTACTGTATTTTATTTCTTTGCAACTTTATTGCACTACTTTGAAAACTGAATACTGTATCTGGAGTGGGTCTGTTACTGTACTTTTTATTTCTTTGCACTTTATAGCATGACTTGAAAACTGATTGGCCATACTGCCTCAGATGTTTCTGAATGGTATTTGTTCATTTAATATATTACATTTTAATTTATTTTATTATAGTTTTTTTAATTGGACCAGTAAGATAACGGTAAGAAAAAAGACTTGTTTCAATCTTTAAAAATTGTTTAATAAAACAAAGGGAGAAAAGATAGATAAATTTGCATTCTTGTGTGGATATATATATAATTTTAACTCTGGACCCTGACCCACCCACCTCTGACCACCACCACCAGAACTGGACTCACACACCACACACCACCGGTCTGATCTGAACTCACACCTGCACTTCAACTTAGCTGCTGCTATGTGCCTGCTGCTGCTCAAATGACATATTGGAGCTAAATCACATACAAATTCTGTGACAACATATTTCTATTATTGGTATTATATACAAGTTTATCTGTGTTATATACAAGTCTATTTGATTTTAAGCCCTTTTTTCTTACTAATTTCTCTTTCCCCCACATTGATTTTTTATAACACACAGTGGACAACACAACAACCCTGCAAAACCCGGGATCACCTATTCAAGTGGCGGGCTTGGGGGCCAAATAAACAAGGGCTCATTTGGGCACACAAACAAGGAAATAAAACAAGATAACTGGAAACCATCAGGAATCCCCTTACAAATTCTCCCCGGGTTTGGTTCACATTCCCACTTCGGGCCCGGGGCTTCAAGAAGGGCAAAAACCCCCCAGAAGGCAGCATCAGTCATCGCAGCGCAAAGTACCCCCCATGGGGGGAAACATCAAAAAGGCGGGTGACTGTCAGGTGTCCCCAATCTGCACTGACAACGGCAGGGTTTTTCCCTTTCAGCGTTTGCCACAGCCCTTATCCCCGGCGCCCCCAAAGGTACTCCAGCACAGGGGTTGTCGGCCCCGCGGTGAGTCTGGACTCATTGCTGCTGGGTCGAAAAACCAGGCGCTTTGCAGCCCCCACCCACCGGCCCCCAAAATCCCAAACAGCCCTCGGGGAAAAATTCTTAGAGTGAAAAAGCAAAAACCCCCGGGTGAAAACCCCTAAATCCATCCCCAAACCCTAAACAACCCCAAAAAACCCCCCACCCTGCTTTTGGAAAACCATAGAACACAAACACACACAACTTTCCTACCTGGCCCACTAAGCTGCACTTTTTCCTTAACTTTGTGTTTATATTATCATAAGTGTTGTTTCTTTGGTTTGTGTTTTTTTTATATGTGTGCCTGAAAGCGGGGTCTCTTTTTTTATTTAAAATAAAAAAAAAGGGCGATCTTAAATTTTTTTTTTTTTGCTTTTTTTCTAATTTATCTGTGTAAACCTGTGGGCCAGGAACGGAAAATTTCAAAACCTTTTAGCCTGCTTTGGTTTTGACAACAAAACACTTTGACTTTGAATAACTCGTTGCTGCTTAATATCAAACATCAATGTTTTAAGCTAGGGCGTTACCTCACAATCTTTAAAATATTTCATTCAACTTTTGGTTCAAAATTTTCCAACTTTACTTCTTAACGTTGCTAAATCTCTACACCCTTTTGTCCAGTGAAACTTTAATTTAAGTGGGGCATTTATTTTGTGGGGCAGACTCAACAAAATAAATCCTTAAAAAACAGTGTCATTTCGGCTTGGGGGTATTTAATTGGCAATCTGAAAACTAAGTTAACCTAAACCTTGCCCCACAGATGAAGCATTGGGGGGAACCCAAAAAACCCAAAAAAAAACGTTCTTTGGCACAACACCTTAACGCGGGGGAAAAAGCTTTTCGTGTTCGGAAACCCGTCTTCAGAAAAACGCAACCCCCGTGTGCCACCTTTGGAAGGGTCAGGTTTAGGGGTTTTATCTCTTTTTAGGTGATGACAAATTTCTTTTTTAAAAGTTTTTTAAATAAAATTTAAAATGGGGTCGCAAATGCCAAAAATTTGATCATTTTATTTTTAACTATTTACTTTTTTAATTTCATCCAGTCTTTGCTAATATTAAACCTATATTTTGTACAATTTTTACCCCCGCTTAAAAGCCCGCCCCCCTTTTTTCTTTCTTTTTAATTTTTGCAAAGCGACTGGGTTTTAAAAAACAGACTGTAAAACTCAGTTCTTTAATACCATTCCTTTTAAAAATACATAAAAATAATCCAAGACCCTTTCTTGTTTTTTATTTTCTTTAAACCCCCTTATTTTTTACATTTATTCTTTATTGTAATTAATTTTATTTCCCTTTTTTTTATGGGTTGTTCTGGGCTTTTGAAATGAAATTTTTAAAAAATTTTAAAAAATAAAAAATTATTTATGCCTTTTTTGCCTTTGGTTTGTTTTTTTTTTTTTTTGTTTTTTTTGCCCTTTTTTTTTTCTAAATTTTAAATTTTTATTTTTTTTTTTAAAGGTTTACCCTTTTTGAGGTTTTCCCAATTTTCAATTAATTTCAAGCCCATTTCTTTTCTTTTAAACCTAAAATAATAAAAAATTTTTTTAATGTCTGTCTATTTTGCCCGAACCCCAAAGAGGTTTTTTCACCCAAACTGTCAGGATGTGAACTCTCCCTCTTCGTCCCCCCCCCTAGGATCCCCCCCAAAACCCCGACCCTCCCCCCATCCCTTCTGAACCCCCAAAAATGGGTCAATCCCACACACACACACAC
The DNA here is from genome assembly GCA_016801885.1 of Toxotes chatareus. NCBI lineage: Eukaryota > Metazoa > Chordata > Actinopteri > Toxotidae > Toxotes > Toxotes chatareus. The sequence goes on from JAFBJY010000260.1 coordinate 4,591, forward strand.
ACACCCTGGGCTGAAACAGACTTTCACGCCACATCCAGCTGCTGCTTTCCCCCCTTACTGTTTAAAATTCTTTTGGGGAAAAAACACAAATTTTTTGTCCTATTTTTATTATTCCTCTCTTTTCAATTTTTTTAGATATTTTATACTGTTGTGTATTGTTATGGAACTTTTGTTTATCTGCTTTTTATGTTTTTTACTTTTTTTATTTATCTTTTTAGTAACCTGTGGGCCAGGGGCACTGCAATTTCAAAACCTGTGTTGCCCTGTTTTTTTGGGTTTTGGACAAAAATTCTTTGACTTTGATTTTGTATTAATGTCGCTTTCCTCTTTTGGTTTTTTCTTGTAAATTTTTGAACAAACCCATTAATTAAAGCATTATTTTCTTTGGCTTTTGGTAAACGGGAAAAAACCTAAGATAGTTTTGAAAATAAATTATTTTGTTTAAATTTAATGGTGTTTTTTCTTTTCTTGGGGTTTTTTAATAAACAAAACTTAATTGGGTCAGGGAAAATGAGCTGGGGGAAATAGGCAAAAAAGGAAAAAATTTGACCCAAGTGATTACTTTGGAGTGGTTTTGTAATACAAGGGGTCATAAAAAATTAAGTATTCCAAAACAATTATGGAAAATGGGCAACCAGGAAATTTTAATAACTTATTATTATAAAAATAAATGTCAATCAACAGATAAACCAAACAAAATAATATAAACAAAAAGGCTTCTAATGATACTAAAATTTCAAACAGCTAAATTAGGGGCTAACCCTATAACATCACAACCCATGAAAAACACATTTTTATTTACATAAAGGGATAAAGTTTGGAAAATTTACATGGGCTTTTAAAACAAACCACTTCTTTTGAGCCTGCGGATTTAAAATTTTTTTCCCAGATTTGACACGCGCTCTTCAAGGACCGCGGGTTAAACACTTTGGGAAATTCAACGTTTTGGGTATAAAAGGACTTTTTGCAGGGGGAAATTTAAATTTATTTAACCACAAAGGGGGCACATTAAATTTTGTTCATTTAAATAATATTGGAAAAAATAAAACATTAAAATTCATCCCCATTTTCTTTTATCCCTTTTGTGCTGATATTGAGTTATAAATTTTTGGGAAATAAAAAGTTTTAATGTGCAATAAAGGTATTTATAAACTCTTGGGTTTGTTGATGGTTTTTAAAACTTATCTTCATTCTTTTGGGCGATGGTTCAAGTTTTTTAAAAGACTAAAGGAAAAACATTTTAGTTGAGACATTACCCTGAATCACTTTAGCATCTTGGGACGGTGTAAACATTTCACCTGCCCTTTTTGTTTAAACTGTGGTGATTTTTGAATTTTATTAAATGAGTCATACAAAATGTTAAATAAAAATTTAGGCCCATCATTTTATTTTTTCCCACTTTTGGGTTTTTGGGAAATTTTTCCCAACAATCACTGATTTTCGGGAAACCCCCACTTGCTGGGTTTTCATCTCAACATTTGTGGTTTAACTGTGAATGTAGTAAAAAGCAAAAAGCATCCAGTGACAGCAGCTCAGAGGAGGTGTGGCTCATGGTCCCACTCACCTGCCTTTGCCCCCCGGCACGCTCTGACGTCCTCGGCACCAGAGGATATTGGGGGGCCCCTTTCCCTGACTCAACGTTTCTGAGGAAAAGGGAAGCTCTGGGGGGGGTGCGTTGCCGGTGTCTGGGGCTACCAACGTCTTTGCGGGGCATTCAGTCGCTTTCGATCCGCTCATGCCGGATCCACTGATAACTTTCTTTTTGAGCGTCTGTGAGGTTAATACCCGGAGACTGAATAATCAGGGCCCCGGACTCTGTCCTTCTCCTCCCCTGGGGGGAGAAACAGATTTTCCTCTTTTCTCTCAGGGAAAGAAAAAACCGAAGATCTTATTTAAATGTAGATTTTTCCCATTCAAACATCATTTCTCCAGCGGGGAGGTTTGGCCTCTGTTTTCTCTCTGGGTTCCTCCTCTCCCCAGGCAGAGAAAGGGAAAAAAAAGAGATCTCTCTTCTCTCTGTCAGGCAGGGCAAACCGAGCCCCCCTCTCTCCGAACAGATGGGGTCAGCGCCCTCTCTCTTTTGTCTCTATCGATGGCGAGGAGGGGCAGAAAATGGCTTTTTTCGCCCTCCTCAGCAAAAAGGCGTTTTCCGTAACCCTTTTTCCCCCAAAAAAAAAAGAAAGAACCTCTTTCTCTGCTTCTCTTTTCTCTTCCCCCGAACAGTTCTTCTCTCCTTCTTTTCCCCAAAAAGAGCAGAGAAGCAGAAAAGAGAGAGTTCTCTCTTTCTCTCAATTCTTTTTTTGAAAAAAGGTTTCCTCTCTTTCTCTGAAGGCGCTGTATGTAATGAATAAATTGAATTGAATCGATGGCAATAAAAAAAAGAATGATACCCCCATCTCTCCCCTTCTTTTTCATACAGTAATAAGAAAAGATAAATTTTAAAGCCCCCAAAGGGGAAATTACACTGTTACAGCAGAAAAGGCAGATCAATGGGGTCAGGCCTCAGAAAAACAAATATACAGATATCAATGAATATAAAGACCCCAAAAAAAAAGACTTACTAGAAAAACAATAAAAAAAATACTAGAAACAGTATGAAAAGTGACCTTTTAACTGTTTGAACGTAAAAAAAAAGGAAAAAAGGCCCAAATATAGCAGAAATTTTTAAGTCAGGGTGGTATGTGTGTGTTTTGTGTGCATGTGGTTTTTCAGCACAGTTGGTTGTATCTCTAATGGAAGAAAATTTTTCGTCCACAACCCCCATTGGGAAATACCCAAATTTCAAATGGCTTTTACAGGCCATGAATGAGGCAAATGGAAAATCAGCTCAAAAAGTCCAATTGGAAACCAGATGGCTCAAATTAAAAAGTGTGGATACATTACAGATAGCTTTTTTGTATTTGTAGGGTGTCCCATTTAAAATAAACTCTTTTTTGTATAAACAGTATAAGTAACAATCAATGTAAAAAAGATGGAAAAAAAAGAAAGGAAAAAAAAAGAAAACATAACTCCTAAATGTTGTATTTTTTTCAGCCTGGTTTAAAAAAAAACCCCATCCCCCAAATTGTGCTCATAGTTACATACCCTAAAAAATGTGTGAAATTTGTTTTTTCAGAAAATATTTTGATCATAAAAAAGCTTTTCTTTCATTCAGAGTTAGTGGTCGGAAAGTTATTTATTATCATATATTTACTCTTTTAAACCGGGAGACAAGTTGAAACACAAAGGGCCCCCATCAAAGTATACATCCCCTTAAAGTTTTGGCCTGATACTATGCACAAGTTGACACAAACATTTTAAATTTTTTTTGGGATTACACCTGTCACCTGTTTGGCTGTAATTGTTTGTATAAAAGTCAGTGAGTCTATGGGCCCCTGACGGGCCCCTACACATTTCATCTAGTCTCCCTGACTTTGCTGGATTCTGAGCCAGGGAAAGAAAAAGAACTAAAAAGACCTACAAAAGGGAAAATTTGAACTTTAGAAACAGGAAGGATAAAAACTACAAATATTTAAATGAATCATGTGTTCAAACTCTATGAAGAAAGGGGGAAAAATTGGGCTTTTTGATCCCAAGCTCCCTCAGGTAAACAAAAAAAACTTAAACCACAAGTGGGGAAAAAATTTTGGGGATCAAAGAAAAAGCCAGAAATCGGCTGACAAAAGGCTTCTCTACAGAAAAATCTGGCTGTTTGAAGATGCACAGTGGGGGTGGAAAGCAGATGTTTGGGAAAGATAATGCCCTTCCCCGCATAAGGTCAAGTAGAACTTGGCTGCGGAACACAATATCTAAAAAAGAATTTCTTTTTATTTTTGTCTTGAAAAGAATAAACACAAAAAATGATTTTTTTTTGTTTTGTCTGTCATAGCCACCCTTGAAATCCCAAAAGTTTTTTTCTCAAATTTTCATTTTGAGTTGTCGAAATTTGGGGTGTCCCAACTTTTTCCACTATTATATATATATATATAAAAGTGATTTTTGAATTGATAATTTCACATTCTTCTATACACTCATCTGGTGATATTGCGTTAGCTTCTGTACTGCAGAGGGGCTTTTTGACCTTTTGGGTTGAAGCTGAATCTTCTCCCCTTGATGAAGGTAATGGTCCTGCTGTCCCAGTGTAAAGTCTTCCACCCCAGCCCCTGGCGGACTAACCACCCCTTGGGCCCTTTCATACCTTGTTGTTGGGCTATAAAACGGGCCCCGTCTGGATGCCACTGTCCCCAGCAGCATGCTGAGATGCAGGTGATTTGGCCTGCCCCACAGAAAGATGACAGATCATCGTCGATCTATTTTCTAAAATTATATCTGAAAAAAGATCTTTACTCATGTGGGGAAACGTTTAGGCCTTTTATTCCGAACCTGTGACCTCCACGGTAACGACTCTGACACACAAAAAAGCTAATCAAAGTGATGATTAAAGCCTTGGGTTGAAAGTTTTTAAGACTGTGTAAAAACAGGTTGATGTTTGAGCTTAGAACAGGGTGCTGCCATTTGTGCTGAAATAAATGTCCCTAAAAAGCTGGGACTTGACAATACCACAAAACCCCCGGGTTTTGATGTTTCCCAAAGTCACTGGGCGGGGGCCCGGGGCTGATTGCCAAGGTTGTCAAAGGCGTGTGGAGTGGCTATAAGCATATGAAAATGACGGCAACAAAAGAATAGCAAATAGTGTGGTAGCAGACATAAAATAGTGTATTACAATTTACTGTACCCAATGAAAATCATCGGGTGTAAAGATAAAAATTGATGCAGTGAGATTTTTCTTTGCTTTAAAGGTTATTGGAAACAGTGTGGGGTTTTTATGATGCTAAATCTTGATAAAGACTTCAAAAAATTTTATCAGACACTGGATTTGAAGGGCGACAACCACAATTTAGAAAATACATTTTATGTCATTTAAATGGAACGGATAATCTTACCAGTGTGAGAATCTGGACCTTGGTGTAAAGAGGCGAAAAAAAAGGGGAATCAAAGTGGTGAAAATTTAAGCCACATTCAGCTGGGGTCGGGTTTTTGCCCTAAATTCCCGTCCTCAGTCTGGGTATTTCTAAAAAAGGGAGGAAAAAGGAAAAACACTTTTTGGGAACACCTGGGCTTTTTATCACCTTTACCCGTAATGTGAAAATGGAGCAGAAAAAAGGGGGGCCAACAAATAACCGGGCTGCCTTTAAAATTTTCGCAGTTTTTGAGGGTTTTTGCAGTGGTTGATCTCCTTCTTTGGTTCTGCTGAAGAATGGATTACATACTGACAGAAGAAAGGGTTTTTGGGAAAAGAACTCCTACCTGAGGACACACCCACACACACACAGAGGGGGGGAAATAAAATTAAAAAAAACAGTGTAAACCCGTGAATAAATATGTCATCCCAATTGGATTGCTGGGGTCAAAGGGGAGGAGCAGTCCGTGCTCATGGAATTTTTCATTTAATGTCTTCTTCATACTCTCCTCTTCCCGTTTGTTTGGTCTTTGGATTTGCTTTCCTAAAAAGAGACAGGGACTGCTTTGAAGCCCAATCGGAATACAGGGAAAAAAAGGGGCCCCCTTTTCTCAACAAAGAAAAGCTAATAATTAAACATTTTAAATGGACCTAATGTCTTCATCTTGGTGCTGTTAAAACCCTGAAAGCTTATGGCAAGTACCTCCCCCAGGAAATCCCCATCTCAAACCGAAGAGTTAAAGGGAAAAGCTGATTCTCCCCTGAGGCTGCTGCCCCCACAGTTCTACTTAAAAAAATAGCGTCCTGTCTCGCAGGGGCCCCCATGTCTTTTCATCTGGTCCCATCTTCTCCCCCTTATTTTTTTCCCCAACCCACGGTCCCCTGCCCCTGGCCTGGCTGTGACTGAGGGACTCCCCTTTTCTTATGGTCCTCCTCCCCGGGTCCTGCTCCTTGGCTGGGCTGTTTGAGGAGAGTCTGCAGGGCCTTCAGGTGGGTTACCCTAACCAGGGGCAGGCACGGACAGGTGTTGGACCTCTGGGGTGGAGTCAGGGTGGGCAGTGGTGTGATTTCTAAACATAAAGACAGATTTTAAAATTTTAATAATTTGAAACAAAAAAAAAAAAAGAAAAATATCTAGGAAGACTGTTTTTCCCTTTTGTTGATGGTAAAGTGAAATCAGGGGAGTCCGTCCGGGCTCTGCTTGTATCCTCTGATGGGCCACCTGGATCGGACAAACCTTCACCGTGTGCTCTTTTCTCCCTCCTCTCTTTTCCCTCCTCTGCCCCCCTTTTCCTCCTCCCTCTTCTCCTCCCTACGGTCTTTCATCCCCCCGTCTCCCTCAGCCCTCTCCTCCTTCCCCCATGCCCCCCCTCCCCCTCGCCCTCCTCTGGCCCCCTCTTTCCTCCCCTTCTTCCCCCCCCTCCTCTGTGTGGTTCTTGGCCCCCTTTTTTTCCCCTCCTGTTTTGTCCTCTGTCTCTTTTTGTGTCCCCCCCTTACGCCACAGGTGGGGGCTCTCTTTTAGGATGGCTGCGGTTCTTGGGGCACTCTACAACACGTTAACCTTTTGTTGGTGCCCGGGTAAAAGGGGATGAAAAGAACAAAAAGCTCGGGCTGACCCCACAGAAAAAACAACCTGCTCAACAACAGGCTGGGCCGAGCCATTTCTGTGATTTATTAAGGTGTTTGGATGGCCGTCTCCATGGAAGCTGCTCTGCCTTTGCACAGATGCTTTTGTCTCTTCCCCCTGCCCCCTTGTCCTTTCCTGCTTCAGATGGTTTGACCCCTTTTTTGTCCCCTTGTCTCTGTGACAGTTTTCACAGATGTTTCCCTCATGTATCCATGCTGCCTTTTTGGCATCTTTGCAGCTAAAGGGTGGGAAACAGCAGCAAAAATATTCTGCCCCAGAAGCTTTTTTTTCCACCCCCCCCCAAAAGGAGGTTGAATTTCTCTATATGGACAGCCTCCTCTTCCTCCTTTGCTGCTGTTTGGCTGTTTTTCGTTACGGGTGCCCCTTGACCAGACAAAAGGAGCTTGGCAGTGTGACAAAAAACACATCCCTGGAGCTGGCGCTGCGGACATCTCCTATGAAAAAGAAATACGTCGTCGAAATTATTCATACCCCTGGAAAATTTGACAAGTTACTTTTATTCAAGTAGCGTGTTTTCTTGATTGGAAGTACACGTCTTCAGAAGATAATCAGACAATGTCAAAAGGCATCATTGGGAAAAAATATTTCTCCCTTTTATTTACATTTAAAGTAATTTTACCCAAATTTGAGGTAAATAATTTGGGCTTTTTTATTCTAACGAATAATGAGCAAGCACTGCCAATCAATTCCCGACCTCGGGCGACTCAAGGTGTAGTGATGACTTTTGTCTGTGTTTGGCCCTTGGGGTCAGCTTGTGGGGGGAAAAAGGGGTTGTTCTGGATGATCCCCGGAAGCGTCTGGAGCTTTTGTAAACAGAAATCCATGGCTGCAGTAGCATCTCACAAATGACCTAACGGAAGGGCACAACATCACATCAACAGCATGTTACATGTCTTTACAGATAAAGGAAAGGGCGGTTTGGGTTTTCACCCCAGGAAAAAGCTGTTTTTGGGGGACAGGATATTCAGGACAGGGGATGGGACCCATGGTTTGCATGTCTGCAGCTCGAAAACACCTCACCATTTGTTGACCGGGGGGTCTTGATAGCCCGGGGGCAATTTTTTGGGCTCAGAGGAGCCAAAGGGCATGTTGGGGACTTGACCCCCAAGGCCTGCCCAGCCCACGGGAACAGTTTTCTCCTGGAGGACAAAAAAGGACATACAGTCCTGATTAGCCAGTGGATAATTAGTGGATAAAAGTTCTGAAGACTAAACAAAAATTTAACAGAAAAATATTCATTACCTATAAATGGGGGCTGAAAAGATTACTATACCCAGAAAATACTTTTTTTCTTGAATGCTTTCCAAAAAAAACTATTTGGGTTTCGCAGCGTCCGTTTTACAGGACTGCCCCTGTTTATCTACATCTAAAATGTGGACGGGGACAATAAACTACTGCTGCAGTCGACTGCCCCTTACTTTTTGGTTTTTTAACTTTAAGGCTTAGTGTAAATCATTTGGATCATCTACACTTGCTCCTGGTGTATTACAAAAAAGTTTAAAGGCCTGTCCTTGTTTCAAGCAAAAAAAAAGATAAGTGCATAGAAATATCTAATGGTAAATCTCACAAAGGCCCATGTCCCATCCAGTTGAGAAACCACCTGGGGAAAAAAGGTTTTTGTTTAATCAGCAGTTACTGCTAAAGGTTCTAAACAACAAAAAATGCTGCACTAAACAAGATGAAAGAAGCAAGCACACAAAAAAAGATATTTAATTAGAAGATTAGAGCAAAGGGGGAAAAAAAAGATGTGGGGTTCCCCGTGGATTGGGGGGGGAAGGCCTTACCCCTGTGCTGGGCCCAAAAAGGGTGTTTTACATGGATTATCTTCAGCTCCAAAACTTTAATCTTTGGGGGTGAAGGTGGACTTTCCCCTTTTCTTGAGCAATCTCCCTGTCTGCCACACCCCGCACCCAAAAAACCTGGGGGTGTTTTTAAACGTGCTGTGGAAATGAACTTTTCGGTTTTAACAATCCAGAAAAGTATCTTGGACAGATTGGGGTGTGGACTGTCCCCAAAACAGTCCCCTGACCTGTGATATAGTTTAAGCTATGCAAACGCTTGCATGGCACATGTATTACTGGTGTCCAGGTTTTCTCCTCCCCCTTGGTCCACCAACCTTTATTGTTTTTCCAGGATGAGGTCCCAGGGGTGTCAAGGGCTGGATCAGCTTGATGATGTCCCTCTGAGCAGCTGCTCTCAGGGAATCCTGTGATCAACACCCTGCCTTTCTGAAACATTACAGAACAAATAATTTAAAAAATTTAGCTGAACTTAGCTTTTTTCCCTTTTTTTACATTTCCAAAAAAAAAAACTTTTCAGACTGATGAGGGGAAAAAGACCTGAAAAGGGTTTTTTTATCGGGGAAACACAAAAAAAAATGTGATGGAAGTGAAGGACACTGTTCTCATCAGGCGTCTTTTTGTTCAGCCTCGCTCCTGCAGTGGGGAGTAGGAGGAAAATCACACTCAGTATGTTTTTTACACATCCACCAAACCCAAAAGCAAGACATCAAAAAACCCGACTACATGTATGCTACGTTTATTCCCTGTGTCATGACAGTTAACGACATGATTTTTTAAATAAGATATACTGGGATTTTTTACAGTGATAGATCGGATATATTGCCCTATGCCTGCAGACTAGCAGTGGCGGTTTTTGTTTCCTCCTGGTCTTCCCCGGACCTTTCCTTCCGAACGGTTTTTTTGAAGAAAATAATCTATCTGAGTGCAGGTTTGAAATGGGGGGTTGATGAACAACAAACCTCACAATAAGTTAGGAAATTGTTTTTTTAAGGTCTTTTTTTTGGTCTGAATTTTAATGAAATAATAAAATTCCTTTTATATTACTAATAATGAATGAGGAAGAAACCCTTTTCATTGTTTTAAAATTTATTACCCCAAAAAATTTTGACAATAACGAGAAGCCCAAAACAAAAAATTACAATTATTGAGGGGTTTTTACCATTTGCCACAATGACAGCTTGGGCGCTCATGCTCCTCACGGGCCCCCTTTATGTTGGTTTTAGGGAATCGTTCCCTCTTCCGGTTCTGCCAGGTGGCGTGGGGGGGGGGGTCGATCATCCATCTTCCCTTCAGCTGGTCTCAGCGTGCTCTATGGGGGTTTAGGTCAGGGGGCATTGCTGTCCAAAAATATGGCCTCCGCCCCCAATGGAAATGACAATTGACAATGGCTGTGACAATTCTGGTGGGTGTGGTGGGCATTTTCATCCTGAACAGAAAGTCGGGGTGTCTGGGTGGGTTTGGGGGGAGTGGGTTCTTTATGTTTTGAGGTAGAATGATGACCCTACATTAACCCAAAACTGTTTTACTGACTGGGGATCCCCGACTGTTTCCCCCCTCCCCTGAACCTGTGTCTGTTTTTGTGTCTGTGATGAACACCGTTCAGAAAAATCTGACTGCCCCCACGCTATGGCCGGTGGGGCTGTTTCCTAAGCGTCCCGTGTTCATGGCTGTTTGAATGATGATACCCCCAGAATGTTGAAAAGATGCCACATTGAAAAGGGTTTATTACTTATAGATTAGGGTTTTGGCCCCAATATGGGCACACTGACACAGTGAGACCTTCGTGGAAAACACAAAATGGGTGTTACACAACAATTACCCTATCCAAAAACCTAAGTGAAAAAACACCCTGTGTTTACATCCTGAGTTTTCACAATATCCCCAACTTTTTGGATAGTGTTTTTATATATAAATTTTTTCTCTCCTCCACAGGTCCCACTCTTCCCCTCCATCACTAAAATTTATATTCTTTTACTTGTTTTTTTTTCTGTTTTGCTTTGTGTGTTGTTTTTTGTAAACACTATTTTTTTTTTTTTTCCTAACTTTAATCCCCAAAACACTACTTGTCGTCGTCTTCCTTTTATCTTAAAAAACAAAACAGAAAAAAAAGCACTCTTTTTCTCCTCTCTTCTTCAGGGACTGCATGAGGGGTCATGTTGGTCTTAAAGAACACGACCAATATGACCCTGCTCCAGGGTGGTTTGGGGGAAACCCCGTCAGATAAAGCAGACCATCTGGAAATGAGAGAGAGGCTGGAGTGGGTGTTTCTTCTTCTTCGCTGGGGGGGCCTGGCCCCACAAAGCAAAGCATTAGTCTTTGGGTTGTTTTTGACTGAAAAAGTGTGAACAATTGCTGTGGCTGAGCGGGCAAAACAGTGGAATTCTGTGACAAAAACAACTAAAAAGAAAAACGCCCCGTGTCAGCCCCTTGGTTTTTTTCAGCCATCTTGTTCCAGTCTTCATCCTGCTCTTGACAGTTTGATGTTGGACTGTCCCCCGTTTGGGGTGGGCCCTTAAGGAGGTGGATGTTGGCTGGTGTCAGTGGAGTCATGGTGGGGCCCGGTCCCCGATGCCAGAGGGAACCCCTGAGACACAGCACAAAACAAAGGGAGGAGGGAAAGCAAAGCTCCCATCACTCTTGTGAGGGTCCAAAAATAGAAGTGATGTCCAAAAAATCTCAGGTAAACAACAGGTAAAAATGTGATTTTTGCTGAGACAAAAACTCTCTTCCCGTTAGCAGATGACTTTAAAAATTCCAGGTCAGACTCTGCCCTCAGTCTGAAAAAAAACACACTATAACCGTGATTCCCTTTCCTTCCTCTCAGGCGGTGTCTCGGGGGGGAGGAGTTGGGTGTAGTGGGAGGGGCTGTGTGAGCGGGTGGCGGGCCTCAGCGTGGTTTCTTGGACAGTGAATGGATGGATGAGTTAGAAGTGAGTAAACTATCATACAGACATTTCCCTGATCTGGGAAATTTTTTGGTGAAAAAAATAATTGTGTATTAAAAACCTGACACCCCTGACAGTCCAGTAGTAACAAATGAGCTCACTACATATTTGTATTTTTGTAAGTTTGCAGATTTTTTAACAAGTTTTCCCGTCACTTTAAAGGGCTGTCCCGCTCTCTTGTTTGGGCTACCTGTGCAGTGGTGGGCGAGGGGGTGAGGGAGGAGCCCCCATGTGGCCTGTGGGAGGGGCCCACCCTGTGTTTGTTTGGGGAGGACTTGGGGTGGGAGAACCTGGGGGGGTCCCAGACCGGAATGGGATGGGCGATCCTTTGGGGTCCCCGAGCTCGGCTGCCAAAGGGTTTCTCGCTGGAAACACATTGTGACAGACATAACAGTGAAAGCAAATAAAAGTTGTCAATCAGCAAAAACACATTTTTTTGTGGCCTCATTCAAAATGTTTTTTGGGGCACCTACTGACAGGTGATTCCTCCCAGCTCATGCTCACAGCTAAAAAACATTATTGGGAAAAAGAGAACAAGAGTCCCGCGTTGGTAAATTGGTTTCAGTCAGGGGTACCTTCAGAAACACAAACATCTTTAACATGTCACAAGAATCGGTACCTCTTTTGGCTTCCCGTAAAATCCCAAAATTTATTTTTAAAAACCTTCCCTTACATATAAAAGGGCCCCCAATGGGAGGGTCCTTATATCTCAAAAAGGGTGATAGTACCCTATCATCCTAACAGATTTTCGTTCCCAGAATGCAGGTTTTTTATGGGTTTAAAAACTCTAAAAATAGAAAGGGGGCCCAGCCTTTGCTATCAGGGCCCCCCTCTATGGAACCAACTCCCGTTTGGGTTGGAAGCAAACCCTCTAATTTTAAACAAGCTTAAAAAAAACCCTTCTTGTTTGTAAAAACTTATAATTAGTTGAGTTACAGTCCCGTTATTAAACATAGATCACAATTATTTTATAGACATGTTCAGTTAAGGATAAGCCCTTAGGGGCGGGTCACAACTGAATCTCCCCATTTTTGCTGCTTCCCGGGGGGCCCGGGGGAACCCTGATTTCTGTCACTTCTTCTTTTTTCTCTTTTTCCCCCAACCCACTCTCAAAATTTTTTAGCCTTTATTACACATTAACTCTTTCCCCCTCTGTCCCGGGGCTTTTTTGTTTTTTTTGGTTTTTTTCCTGTCCTTACTGCAGGCCTCTCCTGGGCTGCTTCCTTGGTCCTGGCTCCCCACCCCTTGACTTTTCTGTATTTTGCGTTCTTTTCCCCCCCCCTCCCTTCCCAGCTTCCTATCTTCCTCCTTTTCTCCTTTTACCCCCCCCGGCCATGGGAAAGGGGGCCCCCTCGGCAAAATTCCTCAAAGGCCCTGTTAAGGGGGTTTTCCTTACTGTTTGGGGGCCTCTGGGTAGGGTCTGGGGGTTTTGTAAAAGGGTTTTAGACAATTTTTATTGTGGAAACCTTAAAAAATTGATTAATTAATTAAATTGAAAACCTTGGCAGGGTTGCGCTTGCTGGAATTCCTGCCTCCCCCCAAAAAATTGCTGCATGACTGAAATCCCGACATTTGTATCTCTGGGGTCTTGGTTTAGAAATCAGCCCCAACTCTCTGTTTTCCCTCCCCCGGCTTTTTTTGGTCAGGGCAGAAATTAAAAGGGTGGGGGTCCTGTCTATTTGGGGGTAACTTTCCCCCAAATCTGGGAAAAAGTTGGAGATGATTGTTGTAAAATTTTCCTGTTTTTCTGGTTGTAAGGCCCTCTGCCCCCCGTGTCTCTGCCTGCTCCAAGTGGGGATTTCCCTCCCCCTCCACTGAATTTCTCCTCAGGGGGGTTTTTGGGGTGTTGCTTTTGGAACAGCTGGATTAAAACCCGCCCCTTGGGAAAGGCCCCCACCGTAATACCAAGACTTTGGGAATTGATTTTTAAATTATTTTCTCACCAAACCAATAGGAAATTTGGGGTTTTTTCCATTTTTGTACTTTTTGAGGGGACCATCTCAAAACCCTCCTTTATTGTTTTTAAACGCCTCCAGAAAAAATTTTGAAAGATTTTTTTTTGGGCCTGACACAAAGTTGAATCACAAATTTTCTTTTCCCTGGGTGGGGGTCCTGGAATCTTTTAAAAACTTTTGGGGTCCATCTTAAAAAATGTTTAAAAGAATGAAAGATACTCTCAGTCCCTGGTTTAGTTTTCGACTGTTTAATTGGATGCGACCTATCTAAAAAAATTCTTCTAAAAAACATATTGGGAACCCCAGGGAAAAAAAAGTTTTCACAGCCCCCCAAATGGGTTTTTAAACACAATGTTCCTCATCACCCTCAAAAACTGTCAAATCAATAGAAAAAAATTTTTTCCCTTCCCCAGTTTTTTTGTGGGGTTTTTACACAGAAAAATAAATGGTGGAATTTCAACAACATTTGTCAAAATGGTTTTCTTTGAGGAATTACACCCCCCCAATGTTCCCCATCCACCCCCTATTTTATCCACCTTTTCAGGAATCCCCTTTTTCCCTTCCCCCTTTTGGCTGAGGTCCTTCAGGGCCCACCCTGGAACTCCCAAATCTGGGACCCCCTTTATTCTTTAAAACAAAATTTTGGCTTCAAAAATAAATCTAAATTGGCTTTCTTTTTAAAAAGTCCCGCTTAAAACTTCAAATCTTGGTTAAATAAGCCCCCAATTTTATTTTGGTAAATTTGTTTAGGTCGCTCAAAATTTAAAAATGGGGTTTTTAATTTGAAGTAACTGGGGTGTTTAATATAAGAAAAGGGAACTTTTTTTGAACAAACATTGGTTTCTAAAAAAATCCTCATTTAAAAAGCCCTTATGTAAAATACTGTATAATATTGCTTTCCTTAAATAAAGCATTTATTTTCTAAGGATAAGTTTAACTTTAAAGCTAAAAAAAAATTGGTTTCTTTGGGAAAATTGGGGTTGCATTAATTATTTGGGAAAAAAGGGAAAGGGGGGCGAAAGAAAAGCTGAACTTAAAAAGTTAAGTTTTTGAAAAAAAGAGACTTTTGAAAAAGGGACCAAAACATTTTTTTTTCCCTAAAAGAAAAATTTTCTTCATCTTTTAACAAAGTAAGTTTGCCTGAAGTAAACGTGAGCCAGCCAGTTGACTGTCCAGTTGAGCTGGAGCGAAAAGTGTTTGAGATGTGGTACAAGCACTGAATATGACATCAGCATTAAACATACAGAGCAAAGAGTTCAGGATTGAGGCGAGGATCTTTGATTATGTGCCTAGAAATGCTAAAGCCCACATTTAAAGGAACTAACAGGAAGTTTAGCAGACAGAAATTCAATGGAAATAGGACACCTCATAGTCTGAAAAATAATAGCTATTAAAAAAAAAATAATAGCTCTGAAAGACAGTTTAACATTTATAATGGCCTTAAAAATTATATAGTTAAGAAAAAAGTGTTAAAGCAAGCAGAATATGTTTTGTATTTTGGATTGTGGGAAGTAGCCACCTTTTGCTTTGATGACAGCTTAACACACTGTTGGCATTGTGTCAATGAGTTTGATGAGGTAGTCACCTGGAATGGTTTTCCTTTAGTCTTGAAGGAGTTCCCAGAGGTGCTGAGCACTTGTTGGCTGTCTTGCCTTCAGACTGCTCCAAGTGATCCCAAAGCATCTGAATTGGGTGTAGGTGAGGTGATTGTGGAGGCCAGGTGGTCTGATGCACTCCATCACTCTCCTTCTTGGTGAAATAGCCCTCACACAGCCTGGAGGTGTGTTTGGGGTCATTGTCCTGTTGAAAAACAAATGATGGTCCAACTAAGCACAAAGCAGATGGGATGGCACGTGGCTGCAGAATGCTGTGGTAGCTATGCTGGTTAATTATGCCTTGAATTTGGAATAAATGAGCAAGAGTGTGAGCAGCAAAGCACCCCCACACCATCACACCTCCTCACATAAAGAAAAAACAGTGAATGAGAAGCTGTGTCCAAACTTTTGACTGGTACTGTAAATAAAGCAGCAATGATTGAGGCTAAGTGGAAGAGACACAACACTGTGGTGCTGAATTGAATAATAGGGACTACAGACAAGTTCCAAAGCATGTGTTTAAAGTGTGCATTGTCATCTCCAAGGATGACAGGAAGCCCATGGAGGACTGCTGTTGGCTTTACAGTAACATGTGCACTGTGAAAAAAAAAAGGGAAATAAAGATGAGTCCAAAATGGTGAAGGGGAGACAGTTAACAGCTGTGTATACACAATGCAGTTGCGCAAGTTTACTGTCCAAATAATGAAAATGTTTTTGTACTGTGTGTGTGAGAAAGCTACCTGAGGTGCGACTTGCTGCAGATGCTCCTGAAGTTTGTGGCCGGCACGTCCCCCCTTGGACTTGAAATGTCAAAGAAGCGAGGAGTGTATAGCATCCTGACCAGCTGCATCACTGTGTGGTATGGCACCTGCACCGTGTCCTGTCAAAGGAAAACTACATCAGGTAGTGAGAGCAGCTGAGAGGATAGTGGGTGTCTCTCTCCCCTCCCTCCAGGACATCTAGCACACTTGCCTCACCTGCAAAGCCCTCTGCATTGCAGGCGACCCCACCCACCCGTCCAACAGCTTCTTCAGTCTGCTGCCATCCAGAGGGAGACTGAAGAGCCTCCGGGCCAGGACCAGCAGAATGAGAGACAGCTTGGTCCACCAAGCTGTCAGGATGCTGTCGTGCTGTGCGATAGTATGATATAAATCGTTAAACGATAGAAAAATGTCTATCGTATGATACAGTCCTCTATCGTTTTTATCGTAATTTTAACGGGTATGGGCTGTAATTGCTCAGATAATGCAACTGCAGCTGCGTTGCCGCTTTCGGCAGCATTTTACGACACAAAGTCCTTTACGGCTGACTGTTGACCATGCGGGCTGACTGCTCACTGTTTTCCATTTGCATGAGAGCTAGTTATGGATTCCGCTAGTGGTAGCATGGTCGTAGGGATGGAGTGCACAACAAACGTCGAACCAACAGAGGAGGAATTGGTCCCCAAACGAGGGAAAAGGAACTCCGCTGTTTGGTTTTGGTTTGGACATTGTTACATGCAAGAGATCATGTCTTAAGCCTGAAAGAGTTAACCAGCTTGTCTTTCAATCTCTCAACCTGAAAGAAAAGTTTGATGCTGAGGTTTAATTTTATGTCAGAACAAGCCTCTTCTACCTCTGAAACAGTTCATTTAATAGCACTAGGCCTATTTGTTAAATGGTAGGCATACTTGAATGTTACTAGCACTTTATGTTGCTACTGTATTTTATTTCTTTGCACTTTATTGCACTACTTGAAAACTGAATACTGTATCTGAGTGGGTCTGTTACTGTACTTTTATTTCTTTGCACTTTATTGCATGACTTGAAAACTGATTACACCATCAGATATTTCTGAATGGTATTTGTTCATTTAATATATTACATTTTAATTTATTTTATTATAGTTTTTTAATTGACCAGTAAGATAACGGTAACAAAAAGACTTGTTTCAATCTTTAATAAAACAAAAGGGGAAAAGATAAGATAAATTTGCATTCTTGTGTGGATATATATAATTTTAAGAAGAAATTCTATATCGGGATATATATCGTTATCAGAATATAAAATTACCTATATCGGGATATAATTTTTTTCCCATATCGCACAGCACTAGGATGCTGAACTCTCTCCCCGTCCTGCCGTCCCTCTCCCTGCTGACCCCCCCACACACCAACTCTGGACCCTGACCCACCCACCCCCTCTGACCACCACCACCAGAACTATGGACTCACACACACCACACACCACCGGTCTGATCTGAACTCACACTTGCACTTTAACTCAGCTGCTGCTATGTGCCCTGCTGCTGCTCAAATGACATATTGGAACTAAAATCACACACAAATTCTGTGACACACATATTTGTATTATTGGTATTATATACAAGTTTATCTGTGTTATATACAAGTCTATTTGTATTATATAAAAGCCCTTTCTTTCTCTACTAAGTTCTCTTTCTCCATCTGATAGTGTTATGTTTGTATAACACACAGTGGACAGCATGAGTGCGGACCCTGCTAAAAGCCCGGGATGCAGCCTATAGGTCAGGAGATGGGGTCAGGGCCCGGAAAGAAGTGAAAAAGGGCATCCAGGTGGCAAAACACAGCTACAAGCAGCGCATTGAGGAGCACTTGAATGATAACAACCCACGTCAGGTAACATGTGGAAAGGCCCATCAGGACCATGACGGATTACAAGTGCATCGACCAGCAGGTTGGCCATGATCACATCTTAAACAGCTTCTTGGCACGATTGGACTCTCCAAGCAGCAGAAGGACTGTACATCTTCCTCAGCCAGAGATGCAGCATCAGCCTCTCGTCCTGCAGCTGCACCAAGTGACCTCCGCCATGAGGAGGATCAACATCAACAAGGCTGCAGGTCCAGACAAGGTGTCAGGTCGCACCCTGAACTCATGCGCTGAGCAACTGGCAGGAGTTTTTCTGGACATTTTCAAGCTGTCCATGCAGCTTTCCACGGTCCCTGTATGCCTGACGCCCTCCATATGGTAGCTGCACAGCACAGGGGATTGTCGGCCGTCGGCTAGCAGATCTGGACTCAGTTTACGCTGCTCGAGTGCAGAAAAGGGCCAGACGATTGCAACAGATCCCACCCACCCGGGCAACGCCAAATCACCAACAGACTCAGGGACAGCTTCTTCCCCAGAGCTGTAAAAGCAACAGCCCCACCGCAGTGAAAACACTCAAATCCCATCCCCATACAGGACCCTCAAACATACCCCCAACCGCACCCCACCCCTGCTGATGCTGACAACCACATAGAACACAAACACACACAGCATTCCATACACTGGACTTGCACTAAGCTGCACTTTATTACTTACTTAACTTTGTGTTTATATTATCATAAGTGTTGTTTCTTTAAGGATTTGTGTTATTTATTTATATGCGTGCCTGAAAGCGGGAGTCTCTGCAAAATATCGCTATGTTTGCATAATAACAATAAAGACTTGAATCTTGAATATGTTTTTATTTTTGTATAGCTATTTTTCTAATTTATCTAGTGTAACACTGTGGGCTTAGGGAGCACAGAAATTTCAAAACCTGTGTATGACCTGTACATATGGTTTTGACAACAAAACTGACTTTGACTTTGAAGGGCTAACGTCGTTAGCGCTAGCTTACAAGTGCTCATTACATCAATGTATGTAAGCTAGCGACGTTAGCCCTTAACACAGATCTTGTAAAACTACTCATTCATTCTAACTTTTGAGGATAGGATAACTCAAAGAATTTCAGCAAACGTATTGTGCTTCTTAACAGTTGCTAAATCAAGTGCTACAACCATTGATGCTGCAATAAATCTTTAATGTTAATTGGGACATTTAGTGAAAGCGCTAACGACATTAGCGCTAGCTAACGCGCTATCTACACATGCTAACCTCTGTGGTGTCTGTTGGGACCGACTCCCAGCAAAATAAATACATAGATAAAAAGGCAGTGTCATTTCAGCTTGCTTAGGAGTATTTGAATTGGCAATCTGAAGACATACGGTTGACCTGAAACTTTTGGCCGACAGATGAAGCATATGGCGTAAGACCTAAAGAACTTACAAAATAAAAAGCCCATAAATCTTCCAGTTTGCAGCAACTTACCTTAACATGAAAGAGCCAGAAGCTTTCTTCCCGCTTTCAACGTGCTTGCGGACATTACCGAGCACGTCTTCACGGAGAAATGCGCATGTCACACAGCCAAGTGCTTCCACCTAGTGTCGGGCATAGGAGTCAGGTTGTGAGGACGGCTCTTCATCACTCATACTTTCTCAGGCTGATGACTTTGATTACTTTATTCCCTAAAAAGTTTTATTAACTAAGTGTAACATAGCAGAGTCAGCAAAGTAAGCACACATCAGTTAAGATCACTTCTTATTTTAAGCTATATTAGCAATTACATTTTACAGTGTTCATACCTACGCTCTTTGCTCAATATTCAGAATTCTAGTCTCAGTCTTGGCTCCAGCAGCTTCATTAACCTCGTCATTCCAAAAGCCTGCACCTCCTTTGGTTGCTTCTCTTTTCAATTTTCTGCCGCAAACGACTGAAATCTCTTACAACAGACTCTAAAACTCAGCTCTTTAATACCATTCTCTTCTTTTAAGAATACACTACAAACCATAATCCAAGATCCTTGTACTTGTTTTTAGTCATTTACCATGAACCTCACTGTATATATATGCACATATTACACTGTCATTTTCATTGATATGTATTGAATTTGTACTGTGATCCTTTGTCTTATCTACTGGATTGTGTCTGTGGCCAGATTGTCACTGCAAAGGACTTTCCTGGTTAAATGAAGCTGAATCCTAAAATCCTACTATATATGTTACTGTATATATGTGTGTGTATTTTTAACACTTGTGGCCATTCATCAGTTTATTCCATTCTTTCATACCTTTCTGCTGATATTGATGGTTAACACAATTCTTGAAATGAATCCACTTTTTAATGTGCAATAAAGGTATTTATGAAGCTCTTGCTCTGAGTTTGTTGCTGTTTCTTTTCATACCTTATCTGGTTTGCACTCTATTGTAACCATCCAAGAACACACTGATAGAGGTTTTTCCCACAATTTGTAATTAATTACAAGCCCATTTCTGTATTAGCTTTAATCAGCTACATAAATAATAGAAATGTTGATTTAATGTTGCTGTCTATATTGGAATGTCTGCTTTCCTCATGTGTCTTTTGTACTTGTACCAATTTTAATGACACTGAAAACATTAATTCACCAAAGCATCCCGTTAGATTCATTATGAGCTTTGTGGTAAATCTGGAAAAACCTGACGAGTAGTTCATAGAAAATGAACTCAGTGCCATTACTGTAGGGGGTTACAGTAGGTTTATTTGAAATTCAATATAACTGTGACCACAAATGAATAAGACACATTAAATATGTGTTCATTTACAATAACTAGTTGGGGAAAAAAAAATAAAACACATTCAAATTCATCAGTTCATTCCATCCTTTTATACACTTTTGTGCTGATATTGACAGTTGATACAATTGTTGAAATGAATACAGTTTTTAATGTGCAATAAAGGTATTTATGAAGCTCTTGCTCTGAGTTTGTTGATGGTTTTTTTCAGAACTTATCTTCATTCTGTTGGCACAGATGGTTCAGTTTTCAGAGTCACATTTTGAATAAGACTCAAGGAAAAACATTTTAGCTGAGACATGGTGGATCACAATGAATCACATGTAGCATCTTGTCAGGACAGGTGCATGAATGTGAGCTTCAGCTGTGGATGATCATGTATGAACCTACAGTATTAAATGAAGTCATACATGACAAATGTTCAAATCAAAGTGTAGAGTTGCACTTGATCATTTTTATTCTTTACACTGTCTTTGGAATGCTTTTGAATTTTTCAATAATCTGACTGATGTATCAGAACACCCCTACACTTGCTGGGATTTTCACTCGCAACAGTTTGTAGAGTTTAACTGTGAATGTAGTCAAAAGCAAAAAGCATCCAGTGAGCAGCAGCTCAGAGGAGGTGTGGCTCATGGCGTCACCGTCTCACCTGCCTTTGATCTCCAGGCAACGGCTCTGACGTCACTACGGCGGCAGCCAGATGATATAAATGAGGAGCCTTCCTTCACTGACTCAACGTTTCTTAGGAGGTAGGGACAGCTCTGGTGGGGGTGCGTCGCCAGTGTCTCAGGCTACCAACGTCTTTGCTGGGGGCATTCAGTCGCTTTCGATCCGCTCATGCTGCGGATAATTACTGATAACGGTTCATTTTGAGCGTCTGTGAGGTTAATATCCAGGAGAACTGAATACAGATGTGACCCGGGCCACCAGACTCTGTCCTCCTCTCTCTCTCCCTGAGAGAGAAACAGAGAGTTTTTGCTCTCTCTTTCTCTCTCAGGGAGCGAGAGAGAGAAACACAGAGAGAGATGCTTATTTAAATGTTCTCTGTCTCAACTTCTCTGTTGTTCTCTCTTTCTCTTCCCTCCGCAGACAATTCTTCTCTCCTGTTCTTTCTCCACCGAAAGAGAAAGAGAGAGAACTCTCTCCTTCTCTGCTCTTCTCTCTCTCATCTTCTCTTTCTCTTCCCTCCCCAGAGAATTTTTTCTCTCTCTTTCTCTCAGAGTTCTTGTGTCTGAGAGAAAGAGAGAGTTTTTTTTCTCTCTTTCTCTGTAAGGCGCTGTATAATTAATGAATAAATTAAATTGACTTGAATTGATGGCAATAAAATAAGAGTTAGAATGATATCCTCCATCATCTCTGCCCTTCATTTTCATACAGTAGATAAGATAAGATAAACCTTTAATAGTCCCACAATGGGGAAATTCCACTGTTACAGCAGCAAAGAGCAGATGCAATAGGGTACAGGCACTCAGAATATACAGATAATACAGATAGAATATAAAGACTCCAAGAAAAAAAAGACTTATTAGAGGAAACAATAATAATAAATACTAGAAACAGTATGACCAAAGTGACCATGTGCACTGTTTGAACAGTAAGAGAAATAAAAAGAAGAAAAGCTTCACATATAGCAGCAATTTTAAGTCCAGGAGTGAGTATGTGTGTGTTTTGTGTGCATGTGGTTTGCTCAGCACAGTTGGTTGTAGTTCTTTAAGTGGAAGAAGAAAATATTTTCTTCAATCCACATCAGCAACTTGCCATTGAGGAAATATCCAAATTACAAATAGGCACGTTACAGGCCATGAATGAGGCAAAGTGGTAAATGCAGCTCCAAAAGTCACAATTGGAAGAATCCAGATGGCTCAAATTACAAAGTGTGGCTACATTACAGATAGCTGTTACTGTAGTATGACTGAGGTGTACCATGTTGGAAATAAAGCTCTTTATACTGTATACAGACAGTATTAGATGACAGGATTAGTAACAACCAGTGTGGAATTCAGCCCAGCACAGAGTACCATTGTGCCTTCAAGGAAACTTTGCCGGAAAGTTTTCAGAAAGACGGAAAAAAGAAGCAAAGAAAGAAAGAAAGAAAGAAAAGAACAAAATATATGTGTAGTTTTTTTCAGCCTGGTTTAAGAAAATCACATCACACACACACACACACACACACACACACACACACACACACACACACACACACACACACACACACACAGTTGTGCTCATAAGTTTACATACCCTGGCAAAATGTGTGAAATATTGTCCATTTTTCAGAAAATGTGTTTGATCATGCAAAAGCTTTTCTTTCATTCAGAGTTAGTGGTCAGGCAAAGTTATTTATTATCACATTATATTTACTCTTTTTAAATCATAGAGACAAGTTGAAACACCCAAATGGCCCTGATCAAAAGTATACATACCCTTGAAGTTTTGGCCTGATACTATGCACACAAGTTGACACAAACAGCTTTAAATGGCTTTTAAGGGTCACTGTCCACACCTGTCACCTGTTTGGCTGTAATTAGTGTGTGTGTATAAAGAGTCAGTGAGTCTATGGGCTCCTGACAGACGCCTGCGCATTTCATCTAGTGCTGCACTGACTTTGCTGGATTCTGAGCCATGGGGAAAGCAAAAGAACTATGAAAAGACCTACAAGAGAAGGTATTTGAACTTTAGAAAGCAGGAAAAGGACAGAAAAACATATCCAAACATTTGACAATGCCAATCAGTAGTGTTCAATCTCTGATGAAGGAGTGCAAAATATGGGCTTCTGTTGATACCAAGCTACACTCAGGTAGAGCAAGAAAAACTTCAGCCACAAGTGGCAGGAAAATAGTTGAGGATGCAAAGAAAAAAGCCAGAAATAACTTGAGCTGACATATAGGCTTCTCTACAGAAAAGTGCTGTGGCTGTTTGAAGATGCACAGTGGAGGTGGAAAGCAGATGTTTGAGCAAGATAATGCCCCTTCCTACGCATCCAGGTCAAGTAGAACTTGGCTGCAGGAGCACAATATCCAGGTGTTAGAGTGGCCAGCTCAATCCCGGACATGAGCCCCATTGAAAATCTTTGCTGGATTATCAAAAGGTCTGTTTTAAGCAAAGAATCTAGAAGAATTAAAAACAGTAATTGAAGAAGAATGGGAGAAGATTACCCCTCAACAGTGTGAAAGGCTCGTGGAGAACATGCCAGCCAGGATTAAAGTGCTACTGTGTGCTAATGGCAGGAGTCTGTCTGTCTGTGCTATATCTGTAAGGAAAGATCTTTGACTCATAGTGAGGAAACAGTTTATGGCCATAGTTTAGTCACCTTGAACCTGATGACACTCCACGGTAGCACAAGACTCTGACACACAGAAAAGCTAATCTAAGTGATGATATGAAGCCTTGTGAGGTATGAAAGTATTTGTAAGACTGTGTCAGAAACAGGTTGATGCTCTGAGCTTAGAACAGAGTGTAATGCCATCTTGTGCTGAAATAAATGTCCTGCTAATAAGCTGGGACTTGACAAGTGCAACATAAAGGATCCCTGGTTTGAGTGTTTACCCCACAGTCACTGAGGCGTGGACGTCACTGGCTGTAGTCATGCCAAGGTTGTCTAAGGCGTGTGGCCAGTGGCTCTCACTGTGGGAGGAGCTGCTGGAACTGGGCTGGCAGTTTGATCCTCAGCTCCTCCTGTCCACATGCAGAAGTGGCAAGCACTGCCATCAGTGTGTGTGTGTGTGTGTGTGTGTATTTGAATGGGTAAACAAGAGCCAAATATAAAGCCCTTTGGATATAAGCACTATGTAAATGACAGGCAACATATAGAATAGCAAATAGTGTGATGGAAAAATAATGGGATGAATATACCTTACCACTATACCTTTGTGCAGCCTGACCTACAATGCCTTGAACTACAGCAAGGGGCACACATTGTTCCATTGAGACAGATATGGAAGCCTGTCCGGTGCATATTGTTCTTCTTACACAGATACAGAGACAAACACTCAAGGAGACCGGCTGCATGTATGCATGTTTAGACTATGACTCTGATTATCAGCTCGAAGGGGAGGTGAGCTCCTGTGTGTATAAAGAAGACATAGAGACTGCTCTCCTTGGAGTATTACAGCGATTCTTGATTCATGGTTGATGTAGACTCCTTCTTGCAAGAATAAATTCTAAAAGCTCTGATCGTCTCTGAGTCTTGGCTGAATTGGTTAGAATTTTTCTAACATAAATTGGTCCTTCGAGCCGGATCTCAATATCTCCTCTTCTCTCTGGATTTGGACCCGACTCTGTGCACATTTGGAAAAGCCCTCCACCCTGCACCGTTACCAGGAGCAGTTTGGATATAGGGAGGCCGGGGCCTGCTGGAGAGGCGAGGGGTGACGAGATTCAGGGAAATTGAGCAGGACCAGGACGATTCAGGTGCAGTATTGATTTAAGTAAAGTTAAAGAAAGAGAAAAAAAAGAAAAAGTGAGAAAAAGTTGAAAAGCTTACAGAGAAGCTTGAAAGAGTCTGTAGGAAGACCAAAAACTACCTCGCGTTAGAAATAAAGAAAAGCTCAAGAGGAGCTAAGAATAAGTCAGGGACTTATAAAAATAAAGAAAAGCTGAAGAGGAGCTAAAGAGAAAACCTATAGAAATAATAAAAAAATCTCTAAAAGAAAAAAAGAATTTTAAAAAAGAAAAGAAAAGAAAAAGAGACAAATAAAAAGGACATTAATACTGAGAAGTAAAGCTGTAGGGAAATAGAGTAAAGCTTGGAATGTTCTGAAGTGTCTCTGATATATTCTGACCAGTGAGTGGAAACCTGACGGTGTCAACACAAGCTCACTGCAAAGGTTTATCATAAGGACCAGTTGCTCGGGTGTTATGCCATACAAACTGGTTGGCTGACGGACATTCTGATAAAATAAGAATAAATAAGCACAATAAAATAGAATAAAATAGGTATAAAAAATCACAAAATCTCTAAAAGAATATATATGTGTGTAAAATAAATAAATAAATAAATAAATAAATAAACATAATAAATATAAAATAAATGGGGCAGAATTACAGTGTTTGTGGGAAAGAAGAATCAGAAGGGGATGCTAAACGTATGCAACAACGCAATGACTGTAATGTAAAATATCTTAAAAAGTGGAGAACAAAATATGGGTTTATGGGGAGACTGCAAGTTGAAGCATGTAAAACCCTTGTTGAGGGCATAGAGAGAAAGTGCAGGGGAAGTAAAGGAAAGCTGAAAAAGGAAGGATATGAAGCAGCAAAGGAGTGGTTGGAGGAAGCTGAAAGAAGGAGACAGGGAATGATGAGGGAAAGAGAGAGACGTAAGGCACAGGAGAGGAAAGAAAAAGAAAAGCAAAACAAAGAAATCCAAGCTTTTGAACTTAACATGCGTCTTGGTGTTAATTTTATCAAGGATGACATTGACCTCGTAGTGAAGACACACACACACACACATAGCGACACACGCACACACCGTGATCACTTAACCAATGATGTTGAGAGAGTGGGATTTGAAATATTGAATTTGCAAAATATAGATAAATATTTTGAGATGGAGGAGAGACCAGAGGTTGTTTTGAATGTGGCAGGAGAAGATTTGAAATTTCTGTGTGATTCCGGAGCATGCAGTTCTGTTATAGCCTGTTCCCAAAACATTCAAAAGTATAAAAAATCATGTAAAACTATGTTTGTCCGAGCAGCTTATGGCAAGATAAAAGAGAAGGCGTTATCAGTTGGACTGCCTGTATTGGATTCCCATACAGGCGTCAGGGTGACACATTCTTTTGTGTTATCCGAATGTTGCCCTGTAAACCTGTTAGGGAGAGATTTGATGACTATTTTGGGTATAGCCATAACCCCTATAGAGAGAGGAATGTGAGCTATTTATATAACCCTATTTGATAATTTTATTCCCGAAAAATTAACTTTTGGGCTGCATTAGAGACAATATCCATTAAAACCTGAAGCTGAAGAAAGGATATCAATACTTAATTCATTGTTAAATGATGTCCATATGTGTTATTAAATGATATGAATCCAGAACAGAAATATTTCTCTTATTGATTTAGCAAATGTATTTTGTTTTTTAGTACCTGTGGCACAAGAACATCAATTCTAGTTTGCCTTCACCTTTAAAGGGGAAAAATACACTTATACCAGAATACCACAGGGTTATTGGGAAAGTCCAACAATTTTTTTTTTCACAAGCTATGTCAGCTAATCTTTCTAAATTTACTCCGCTGTACAGTAGTCAAATTCTTTTGTATGTTGATGATATTTTGTTGTGTTCTGAGACTCAAGAACAATGTAAACAAGATACCCTAGCACTGCTGACATTCTTTGCAGAGCAAGGACACAAAGTGAGTAAAAAATAAACTACAGCTATGGAAACCAAGGTTAAATATTTAGGATATGACTTGTCAGGTGAAGGGAGGTCATTAGATGAGACAAGAAAACCTAAACCTAAAACCAAGCGGCAAATGATGTCTTTTCTTGGTGTGGTGAATTTTGATTTTGATTTTGTATTTTTTTTTTGTTGTTGTTGTTGTTTTTTCTTGTCCTTCTGTTCTTTTTGTTTGTGTCAATTTTTCTTTCTTTTGTTCTTCCTGTTGGTGAGGAAGGTTTATTACTTTTTGGTCATGAATCACTGTATTTTGCATATTTATTTTGGAATACATTTTATTTTATTTCATTTTTTGTATTACTATTTTGGGTTATTGCAACTGCTGATCGAGAAAAATGAATAAATCCTAACCCTAACCCTAACTAAACTAATTTCTGTAGAGCCTGGATTCCACATTATGCTGAAGAAACCGCATCATTATCTGAATTAATTTATAGCATGAATTTGTTACTTGGACTCCAGAAGCCAACAGAGCATTTGAAAGAATTAAACAATTAATGGTAGGGACATCTGTGTTAGGATTACCAAAAAAATTTTTTTATTTGAACAAACTGTTGATTGTAAAAATGGATATATGACATCAGTGTTGACTCAAAAATACAGAGGTAAAGATAGACCTTTAGCTTATTACTCACCTAAATTAGATACAGTCTCACAAGTGTGCGTGCAGACACTGCGTCCTAAACAGAAAACCTACTTCTCTGTGGTAGAGCCGCTGCAAAGGGGGGTGAATCCAATAGGGGCACCCGTCTCAACCCGGTGAAGACATACATCTCACTACCCGGAGGAATTAGAGGTGATACTGTGTTGGGAGGAGTGTACTGCAGCACTGTCCAGGGGCTTAGGTAATATGCTGCCACCTAGAACATGGCATCCTTTCAGACAGCCTGGGTTGTGTGGGATCAGTTTCTATACTTGTTGTCATCACACTTATCATACTGATCCGCATCTTTTGGTGGGAAGCACATCAACGCAAACTGAGATCACATAATGACACTGACATTGAAACCACAACTATGAGCACCGTTTCTTCTGAGCAAGCACCAAATCAGATTCTGAAGAGATCAAAGAGACAAACACCAGTAGTATCACACCCAAATCATATATCTGTGCAGTTAAGACACACAGATAAAGCTCATAATCATAGTAGTGCGATGTCAGCCATCTAACAATCCTGTTACACCTGAGACACCAGTTGCCCTACCTACACCACCTGCCGACCATCCAGTAGTTAAGTATGTTACTAATCTGAGTCTAAAAGACACTCTTGCCATTGAGACTGGTTTCTCTGATAATAATGTGTGGATTGATTGGATTTATTATTCTGCAAAGCAACTTCATGTTTCTAACTGTATGATTTGTGCTGTTTCCAGACCTACTCTTGTAATACGACCCCAGTTAGATTGGATCCTGATAATGACCCAGAAGGCTTCGTCTGTCTGTTGCAACTGTTCCTCTCCCCTACACCACCAACTAATTGCGAAAATTTACACTACATGTTGCCACCAGTGCCTGCTCGCCGACTTCTACCACATTTCACACCTTACAAAGCAAATTACATGTTTTCTTAGATACATGCACAATGGCCTTTCTGTAGGTCACCTCTCGTGGTGTAACTCCACCTACAACATCACAGGAAATGGCACGGGCTTTGATCCTATCTGGTTTAATAGCCAGACCACGGCCAGGGCGGATGTGTGGTGGTATTGTGGCGGGAGACGCCTGCTGTCCATACTTCCAAATACCTCCAAAGAACTGGCTGAAAATGCAGGTTTAGATAATCCATTTACAGATCTCCTGGGAAAATGGTTCGGTTGGTGGAAGGATGTGGCACTGTTGGTTTTACATCATTCTGTTTTACAATATTTCTATTAGCTCTCTGTGGTTGTTGTGGCCATTCCATGCTTACTGAGACCTGTTGCTAAGACTGATTGGCATTGCTCTAACAAGGAATCAGTTTGTGTTTAAGCAGGTACTTATGGAGCTGCAGGAAGCCGACCACTACACGGAGGGATAATGTACATCACTACTTGATTATGACGACAATAACATCCAGGCTGATGACAGAATATGACCTAGCACTGTTTCTAGAAACTGAACTGTAATGCCACGATAATTGATTTGATATATACTTACTTAATTGAATTTGATTTACTAGACATAAGTAACTTTGTTGTAACTATGATTATTTTTACTATTGTTTTCATTATCCTTTAATGATAATTTTCCACAATGATTATATTGATTTTTAATGATTATTTTTCCTATTTTATATTTGTTATACTTTGTATAAACAGGGGAAATGATGGAAAAATAATGGGATGAATATACCTTACCACTATACCTTTGTGCAGCCTGACCTACAATGCCTTGAACTACAGCAAGGGGCACACATTGTTCCATTGAGACAGATATGGAAGCCTGTCCGGTGCATATTGTTCTTCTTACACAGATACAGAGACAGACACTCAAGGAGACTGGCTGCATGTATGCATGTTTAGACTATGACTCTGATTATCAGCTCGAAGGGGAGGTGAGCTCCTGTGTGTATATAGAAGACATAGAGACTGCTCTCCTTGGAGTATTACAGCGATTCTTGATTCATGGTTGATGTAGACTCCTTCTTGCAAGAATAAATTCTAAAAGCTCTGATCGTCTCTGAGTCTTGGCTGAATTGGTTAGAATTTTTCTAACATAGTGTGAGTAGCAGACAGTCGAAAATAGCGTATTAGCAATTTACTGTACATGCCAATGAAAATCAGTGCAGGTGTAAAGATACAAGTTGATGCAGTGAGATTTTCATCTTTGCTTTAAGGTTATTGTGATGACAGTGTGTGGTTTTATGATGCTATAAATTATTGATAACAGACTTCTATCAAATATTATCAGACACTGAGATTGTGAATGAGCGACAAGCCACAATTTAGTAAATACATTTTACTGACGTCATATTTAAATGGAGACATGAGACTAATCTATACCAGTGTGAGAATCTGGACCTTGAGTGAGAAATAAAGAGACGATACAAAAGGAGGGGAATGGCAAAAGTGAGTGAAAAGCTTCACAGCCACATTCAGCTGGGGTCTGGTTTGTCCATCACATTCACCGTCTTCTCAGTCTGCAGGTATTTCTACAAGAGGAGGAAAAAAGAAAAACACGTGGACGTTTTATCACCTGTATCACAGTAAGTGTGAAAATGGAGCAGAATAAAAGAGGGAGAAACTGCAACAAATAACCATGAGCTGCCTACCTTTAGGTTCTCGTAGTGTTTGATGGTTTTGCAGTGGTTGATCTCAGCTTCTTTGGTTCCGCTGAAGAATGGATTACATACTGGACAGAAGAAAGAGGTCTTTGGGACTAAGAACTCCATACCTGAGGACACACACCAACACACACACACGAGAGTGACTGTGGAAATACACATGTAAAGGAAACAGTGATGAACAGTCACGGTGAATAAATAGTGTCATACCAACTGGATTGCTGGGATCAAAAGGGGGGGGAGGGAGTAGTCCGTGCTCATGGGTGTTTTCATCTGTAATGTCTTCTTCATACTCTCCTCTTCTCCGTTTGTTTAGTCTTTGGACGTCTGTTGCTTTCCTAGAAGAGACAGGGACTGCTTTAAAGTCCTTCCTGTGGCGCCGTCCTCCAAGGCGGATGCCTGTCGCAGCAGCTCCCGTCACGATAGTGAAATTGTGTAATTTAATTATTTTCTTTCTTGCTTTTTCGTCTTTATTTGGATTTCAACAACAACTACGGAGCAGCAATGGTTACAATGTAGAGAAAAGCTTTATGGGATATACACAAGCTAAAATGTACCCCTGTAGTGTCCTGAGAGACAGATGTGGGAGCATCCTCCTCCTCCCTGTCTGTGGTTTCCATGGGAAAAACTGCAGGAGAACACGGAAGGTCGGTAACATCTCCTACTTCATCTAATGTCACAAAGTCACTCATGTTGAATGGGAAGTGGTTCTCGTCCTCCACCTGATTTCATGACAGGTTGTGGGTTTGGACACAACGGAGACATTTAGGTGTCCAGGTTTTGACCCAGCAGCACATCCTCACCATTGTGGTCTCAGCCTGTGGGCTGTTGGGCTGTGCATCAGTCCAGGAGCTCGGCTTGTATCCCTCTGACCGGCAAGACCACCTGGATCCGGACAAACCTTCCCCGTGTGCTCTCTTTCTCTCCCTCCTTTCCTCCTCCCTCTTCTCCCTCTCCTTAGGTAGCTCTGGCATGGCCGTCTCCATGGAAGCTGCTCTGCCATTAGAGACAGATGCCTTTGTCTCTTGGGCACCTGCAGCCTTGTCCTTTCCTGCTTCAGATGGATTGACCCCTTTATTGTCTCCTACTGTCTCTGTGACAGTTTTATCAGCAGATTCAATTCAATTCAATTTAATTTATATAGCGCCTTCCACAATCAAAATTGTCTCAAAGCGCTTTACAGAGACCCAGAGCCTGACCCCAGAGCAAGCACTTAAGGCGACAGTGGCAAGGAAAACTCCCTTTTAACAGGAAGAAACCTTGAGCAGAACCTGGCTCAGATGGGGGGACCCTCCTGCCGATGGCCGGGCTGGGTGAAAGGAGGAAAAGGAGGAAGATAGGACAGCTAGGAATGGAGGAGAGGGGGGAGAAGGACATGCAGCATAATACAGACAATGGACAATATTAGTGAGTCAGCATTTACATTACAGTTAGTGAACAGTTATTGGATAATGTGTGCTCAGCAGATTACAGTTATAATAGGAAACAGCACAGAGGCAAAAAGCTGTCATGACTGGTAATTATTTACATTACAGTCTGCAAAGAATATTAATCCAATATTTATCTGTAGCAGAATGGAACATTAAACGTGTAAGAAATGGATCATTGTAAACAATAAACAGCAGTAGGTGGGTGGAGCCAGGACCACAGAACATGCAGCTCCGGAGCCAGAGATACCTGCAGAAAGGTACAGAGACAGAGAGACCAGAGAGAAACAAACACAGGACTACGGGACAGAGAGGACACAGAGTTAATGACATGTAATAAAGGCTAATAAATTTGAGAGTGGGACTGAGCAGTGAAAGAGAGAGAAGAAGAAGTGCGCAGTAGATCATGGGATGTCCCCCAGCAGCCTAGGCCTATAGCAGCATAACTAGGGAATGATTCAGTTGCCTGAGCCAGCCCTACTAAGGGCTATATCCTTAACTGTAACAGTGTCTATAGAGATAATTGTGACTAACTATACGTTTAATGAATAACTAGGACTGTAACTACAACTAATTATAAGCTTTCTCAAACAAAAGGTTTTAAGCTTAATTTTAAAATTACAGACGGTGTCTGCTTCCCAAACCCAAACTGGCAGTTGGTTCCATAGGAGAGGGGCCTGATAGCTAAAGGCTCGACCTCCGATTCTACTTTTAGAGATGTTTCCCTCATGTCTGTATCCATGACTGCTTCTGCTTTGGCGTCTTGTGCAGCTGAAGAGTGGGAAACAGCAGCGCTAGGCTCATGGCTTCTGATGCTGTCTTTGCTGGCGTCTTCTCCCAAAGCTTGGTCTTCACCAGCCGTCTTCTCTGTGCTCTTCATCTTCTGGTCTGTCCCAGAAGCATCTTTTTCCACCTCCTCCAAAGGAGGTTGAGACTTCTCTATATGGACAGCCTCCTCTTCCTCTGCAGCTGCTGCTGTTTGGCTGCTTTTGCCGTTAGCAGGTGCATCCTATGACCAGACACAAGGAGCTATTGAGCAGTGTGACATCAAACACGTGCACATGGAGCTGACGCTGCAGGACATCATGCCAGTAGTAGATAAGAAATATGTCTAACTGAATAATGAGCAAGCACTGCCAATCAATTACTGACCTCAGACGACTCAAGGTACGTAGTGATGACTTTTGTCTGTGTGTTGGCCTTGGGGTCCGGCTTGCGGGAGAAGAACAGGGGGTTGTTCTGGATGATGCACGGAACGTCTGGAAGCGTTTGTCAACAGAGAATGCCATGGCTGCAGTCGCCATCTCACAAATGACCTAAGCAGGAAGAGGCACAACATCACATCAACAGCATGTTACAGGTCTTTACAGATAAAGAGCAAGATGTGATTTGGATTTTCAGCACAGGACAGAGCTGTGTGTGAGGACATGGATATTCAGGACAGGGGTGGCTGAGGATCTCATGGATTAGCATGTCTGCAGCTGCACAGACAAACAGCCCTCACCATGTTGTTGAGCACAAGGGTCTTGATGACGGTACCAAAGCGTGGCACCAGTTTTTGGACCTCAGAGGAGCCAGCGGGCATGTTGGGGACATTACTGATCACCAAGAGCCTGCTCCAGCCCACTGGAACAGTACTCTCCTGGAGGACACAAAAGGACATACAATCACTGATTAGCCAGCGGATAATTACTGGACCAAGGTACACAGAAGACTAAAGCAGAAGATAAACAGAAGACATATTCATTACCATCAGTAAATGAGGGTTCCTGCAAGATGACTATATATGAAAAAAACCGTTTCCTTACTTTTATGTACTTTTTCTAAGAAAAACTAGTTGTAAAGTTACAAAAGACTTCATGTTTTACAGGACTGTCCCTCTTTATCTACATCTAAAATGTAGGACAGGGACAACTGAACACTTACTGCTGCAGTTTGACAGTAAGACCCTTCAGCCTGATTTAGGTTTATTACTTTAAAGAGCTTAGTGTAAATGTACATTTGGATCATCTACACTTGTCCCTGGTGTATTTACAGCAAAGTTTATTAACGTGCACTGTCCTTGTTACATCAAGCAATAAATAAGATGAAGTGCATAGAAATATCTAATGGTAGAAATACTCACTAATGGCTCCACTGATCCCATCAGCAGATTGTAGAGAGCCACCTGTGTAAAGAGGTTTTTTAGTGTT
Source organism: Toxotes chatareus (assembly GCA_016801885.1). NCBI lineage: Eukaryota > Metazoa > Chordata > Actinopteri > Toxotidae > Toxotes > Toxotes chatareus. The sequence goes on from JAFBJY010000260.1 coordinate 38,129, forward strand.
AATCAGCAGTTACTGCTCAAGGTTCACAAACAACTAGAAATGCTCCTCTCCTCCTGGTGTGATCACACCAACCTTTCCCATTTGTTTTGCCAGGATGAGGTCCGAGGGCGTGTCAAAGGGCTGGATCAGCCAGCCAACTACAAGCCAGCAAAAGCAAGACATCACAAACCAGACTACATGTGACTAAGCTACAGTTTATTCCATGTGATCATGTACAGTTAACAGACTGTGCTTTTAACTAGATATACTGAGTATTTCTTGACAGTGATAGATGTGGATATATTAGCACTGACTGCCTGCAGACTAGCAGTGGCGGTTTTTTGTTGTCCTACCTGAGTCTTCCCTGGCAGGGCCCTTCTCCTGTCCTGAAGCAGGTTTGCTGTGAAGTCAGAAATAATCATATCTGAGTGCAGGTTTGAAATGGGCAGGTTGAGTGAACAACATATGGGGTTAAAGGGGAAGAACAGTGATGATAACTGTGGCAGACCTGTTGTTGGCATCAGGAGACTGCACTCCTTCAGGTTTCTAAAGGAAATCAAACAGAAATGAGACTTCAAACATCAAAACAATAATACAGAAAAAAAGGAACTGAAACTAATTTTGTGTATGAGATGGTTTCTGAAACAGCAATTGCATTTAGACAGAAAACAAACTCCACTCAGTATTTTTGTGGAAGCTTTATGTTTTTTATTCAATTCAATTCAATTTTATTTATATAGCGCCTTCCACAATCAAAATTGTCTCAAAGCGCTTTACAGAGACCCAGAGCCTGACCCCAGATCAAGCACTTAAGGTGACAGTGTTAGTGGGTCAGCATTTACATTACAGTTAGTGAACAGTTATTGGATAATGTGTGCTCAGCAGATTACAGTTATGATAGGAAACAGAGCACAGAGGCAAAAAGTTGTCATGACTGGTAATTATTTACATTACGGTCTGCAAAGAATATTAATCCAATATTTATCTGTAGCAGAATGGAACATTAAATATGTTAGAAATGGATCATTGTAAACAATAAACAGCAGCAGGTGGGTGGAGCCAGGACCACAGAACATGCAGCTCCGGAGCCGGAGATACCTGCAGAAAGGTACAAAGAAAGAGAGACCAGAGAGAAACAAACACAGGACTACGGGACAGAGAGGACACAGAGTTAATGACATGTAATAAAGGCTAATAAATTTGAGAGTGGGTCTGAGGAGAGAAAGAGAAAGAAGAAGAAGTGCGCAGTAGATCATGGGATGTCCTTCACTAGGCAGGCGAGCGCGTGCATTTATGTAGCTCTGAAATGTGGACAGATAAGCAGTCTGTCCAAAACAACTTTCAGTCTTTCTTTCACTGCAGTGTAGTCAGATTTTGTTGCATCAGATAGGCTATCCCAGTAACTAAAAGCAGCACCACCAAGGCGTGTAGGTCGTAGCTTAGCCAAGCTGTCTTCATCATAATTAGGAGTAGCCTCTACAGCCACTTTAAAACGTCTGCACCATCTTGAAAAATCCTCTTTTCCATCTCCCATGAAAACATGAGGAAAATCATTTTTATAGTATCGTGGCATAGCATAACTTGAGGTGGGGGAAAATGGCAGTTCGTTCCAAACGTTATCTTGATTGGCCATATTTTATTTTATTTTATTTCCTTACAGTGACTACCGGTTAAATTGGCTTAGTCACGGTTCTCAAAATGTAGTTAAAGTTCAGAATGAGCATGTGTAATTTCACGGTCTTAGCTTTGGTGAGCTAGGCTAGTACACTTTGTCGTCGCTGCATCCAGGCTAACATATAAACAACTTTACCGCACTGCAGGTCCGTGTAGAAAAGTTCACAAGCAGCACATCCCCATGAAGCCGCGTGAAAATCCACAAAAAAAAAGAGCAGAGAAAAAGTTATGTCCACTATGCCAGTCTCTGTTACTCGCGTATAGCTCCCGTTGTTGTTATCATGACGACCTAATATCCCCCAAAAAATCCGTTTTAATCCACCTGTTGCCGTAACCGAGTCATTGCCATAGCGTTAGCTTGAAGCAGGAGCGGTCCATGGCAAGTAGTGCCGTCGTCGCACAGTTCGGCTGTTAATCCCCGGCAAAACTCAAACTCCGCCAAAAATTTAGCAGTCCACAAAACCCGCTGCCACCAGTGTAAGGGTTATCTTTGATACCCTTAGCTACACTCATGACCTGTGTTCTTAACCGGAGGCTTTTCTGTGGGTGTAGTCAATAAGCACGGGGACACCGTCTTGTGTAGATGTCTTTCTTTTAATAACGAACCAGAAGAACCCCTGTAGCAACATGGACAAAACTTAACCAAGTGATGTGGAACCTCACACATCTCCGGATCACTCCGCCAAATAGTCCAACATTAATATAAACTAACAATACCCTTGAGAAAATTAAAAATAAAATAAATCTCATTTTACAGTAATCCTCCAGCTTCAGTCTGTACTGTCTCTTGTCTGATGTCTGACGGATCTACAAAGGTCATATTTTGCCTTTTTGTATTCCTCAGCAGTGCCTGAGACATAAGCAGCAGAGCGAGCACGTAGCATGGACCACACTTCACAGTTTATCCAGGGTTTGTTATTGGGGTAGGTTTTAATCCATTTTGTGGGAATGATATTGTCCATGCATGTGCTGATGTAACCAGTAACTGCTGCAGCATTCTCCTCTAAGTCCACAGTAGACTCCTCTCTCAAGGCAGCAGTTTTGAACACCTCCCAGTCTGTGTTGTTAAAGCAGTCCTGAAGCATCTGTTCTGATTCTGCATTCCATACTTTAACAGTTCTGCAGACAGGTAGTGCTTGAGGAGCTTATAAACAAAGAACCAGAGAACAGCATGAAATCAGGCCTCAGGTTGCAATAAAGATATTCAAACTGGCTGCAAGTGTCAGTGAAGGAAGTCAGTAGCGACACTATAGGTGAATGAACTCGGTCCTTGCTTTGTGGGGTTTTCTTTTTTCTCCTTTTCTTTTTTCTTTTTTTTGTGGGTTTTCTCCCATAGGGTTTCACACAGTCAGCTAGAGGTCCAATGTCAGTCCACTGCTGGTGAAGTCACAGACACAGACCAACAACAGGAGAACCTGGAGCTCCAGGAGTCATTAAGCTCAGAGTGTAATAGTATCTGAGACTTAATATTCCAGTTCTGGACGTCAGAGCACAAAGTGGAGAGTGCTGTGTGTTATTTTAGGAAGTTCCATCAATGTATTGTAGGTCAGGTCTGTGATGTATGATGATACTTGATGGAGGACTTCAAAGCAGCTTTAGGCAAGCGAGTCCAGCGGTTCATTTCCAGAAGAGAAAGCGCTGCAGATGAAACCGAGCGGAGGAAGAAATCCCAGTCTGAACGCTGCTGATGAACACAAGAGCTGGAGACTCTGTCGCTGCTTCTTCTGCTGCTTTCACCGCTTTTACCGGAACTTTTATCCAGAGAGGAAGAGACTGTGTCTGTGTGAGTCCTCTGTCTGTGTGTGTGTGCTCAGTATGTTGCTAAGCAGCGTGTCATGGTTCAGGACTGACAGCAGGACTAATCTGGACAAGTCCAACTCATTTCATTCAGCACCACAACCATGATTTGTCACATGGAGTGAAGTGAAGCCAGTGAAGAGGAGGGGAATGGGAGGAGGAAGCAACACAAAGTGTTTGCTGGTCTCTGATTGGACCTTAGCCAGCAGTTTGTGTGTTATTCTGTCTCTGCACCATTAAACATTCATACTTAGGTGGACAGTCACAGTGTCTAATGTCCAGAGGAAAAAAAAGTTCTTTTATCACATATTAAAGCTGTGTGATGTTCACTGACACTGACCATGTGTAGTTTAAATACATGCGTGCAAGTTTATTTTCCTTAAGACAGAAGATGAGCTGATTAATGCAGGAAACAACATGAGTCAGACTCAAGTATCTGCCTTTATAATTCTAAAATCATGAGCTGAGGACGAAAGGTGAAGACGACAGCTCATATGGAAAATTGGCACATTAAGAAAAAATATATTTTTGTGTGAATAATATTAGTGCATATTTTCCACTTTTGATATATGATGGTATTATAAATATATATATGTCTTTTCAGTCTAAAATTCTTCTAGTGTATCTATAGGAGCTGATTAGTCCCATGTATACAGTGGTGTTCCAGTATATGTCAGAGTGAAGACAGTCTAGTTGGTCTCATTGGATAAAGCCAGTTATCTGTGTGCAAACAAGCTTGACAGCAGATTTATTCCACTTAGTTCTGTCAGAGCCACTGAAGCTGTTTCTTTACTTTCTATTCTTCCCTCGAGCTGCAGTGAGAACATCTACAGAAGAAACATTATTATTATTATTTACTGTCCAACACAGTAAAGTGTAAATGATGGACATTTACTCAACACAACTTTTTATTTACACTGTCACAGGATAGAAAGAACAAAGAACTTCACAGATACAAAAGTGTGGCGTCCACGTGCTGTTTCCATAATGTCACTACATGTTGTGGGCTTCACTTGGTTTTTGGATCTTTGCCCTCACACAGAAGAGACACTGCTGCTCCCGGTTACATTTTCTATTATTATATTTGTAATTTATTGTATTTTTGTTCTCACTTTTGTTTCCATCTGTGAAGCTTCCACCCATGAGACCTTGTGGCACAGGTGGACTGTGTTTGTACAGTTTCTTTACATTCTCCACCTGTTTCCATCCCACTATATTCAAAAACATCAAAGACATCATACAAGATTTTACTGCAGTGATGTAATATTTGGTTGCTATGGAAACCTGTGTGTCAATAATAGCCTGTTCAAAGTCAGGTTCACACTGTGGTGCAGCTTCACCAAAGCTTTACAGTTAACGCTCATAACAAACACAAAGGATTTAATTTAGGTTCTTCCTCAAAGGTCAGAATACATCAAAAGCAGGTCAATTGATGACATCACAGTCTGTGACATCACAGAGACACCAGGTCAGAAATATATCAAACAGAGGACACCAGAATACATCAAAGGCACATCAAAGGCAGGTCAACTGATGACATCACAGTGACATGACAGAGACACCAAGCCGTTTATAAATAAGACCTGTGGTCTTTGAGGATCAGATCTCACCCACACCTGCAGTAAACTTTACAAAGTCTAGAAAAGACTTTGCAGCTCCCCTGTTCCCCATTACTGCAGACAGGGGCCACTACTACTGCAGGGGAACCCACTACCCTGCACTGCTAACTGCAGCAGACATTACAACGTCTAGAAAAGACTTTGAACCTCCCCTGTTCCCCACTACTACTGCTCCCCTGCAGTAGTGGGCAAAGGGGAGCTGCAAAGTTCACGCTCACCGCCACCGCCTGCAGTAAGTGAAGCTTCCATTGTGTCTGTGGTCCCCTTTAAACCCACCCCTTTTTTTTTTAAAAAAACATGTTTAAATCTGTATCTATAACAACTTTTCAAGGGTAATTTTAATCTTTCTATAGGATTACAAATAAGAACATTTTTAAAGATTTTAAATACATAATGCCCGTGCCCCATGGAGCACTCATACAAAGTGCTGCGTCTCTTCACCTAACCTAACCTAACCTAACCTAACCTCATCATCCCCAAATCTATCTATCTCAATCTATCACACTCACCTGTAAAAAAAAAAAGGGTAGTTTTTTATTATGTGTGTAATATAGAGAGCTTAGATGAAGCTTCATACTTTCAATATCTGTCTTATGGGGAATCTAAATATACATACTGCTCATTTTTGTTTGCTTTATGTCACTGTTGTTTTTGCACATTGTGTAAAAGTGTATGTACATTTGTGTCCTAGAGAGTGTGTGTGTGTGTGTGTGTGTGTGTGTGTGTGTGTGTGTGTGTGTGTGTGTGTGTGTGTTGGCACAGTTATCTTTATATTTTTAGGTTTCTTCAAAGTCTAGAAACAGACTTTAACCTGAGAAACCTCCTCTGTCAGAACATGTCCTCCACATTGCATTTTCTCATTAGAGAGAGAAAAATTCAGATTCATTTTACAGAGTTCAGTCCACTCATGTCCACTGCTGAGTTCAAAGCTCCTGACCTCTAAGAGCCTTGTTTCATAATTCATTTTCAGCCCACAGTGTTTCTGTCCTCCAGCAAACCTTTGGATGTCAGTGTGTCAAGCTAATGTTGGTGAATCTGAGGCTGTGTTGACTGAGAGAAGAAGCTGTGAGATCTTTTAGACCCTGAGGAGTCACTCTGGACTGATTTGATAGATGCTCCACAAATAAAAGTGCTTCTCCACTCAACTAACTACTACTCCTCATAGGGACTGTCTGCAGGAACTGAAGCTGCTTTTGGTCAAAGAGATATTCATGTGTTCACTGTTCACTCAGGACCATTCAGCTGGGTTGGTGAATTCAGCACCAAGGACAGCAGCAGAGAAGCAGCTAAAGGCGACGCAGCAGCCACAGATTTGTTCCATGCTGCTTACAGATTAATTGTTCTCACCCTTGTATGAACTAATTACTTCACTTTTTTTCTTTTAATTAATGTGACTGACTCTCAGAGACTAACAGAACATTTACCTCCAAGCAGCAGTTACTCCATCAGTATAGAGTCTCATTATTCGGTCTGATTTTTATTTTTATTTTTATTACTTTATTGATCCCTCCTGGGAAATTACTCTCTGCATTTTACCCAAAGCATGTGAATGAAAAACACACAAGCATGCACATGCACTAGAGACGCTGGGGTAGGGAGCTGCCTAGTGAGGCGCCCGGGGAGCTGGGGTGGGGTGCAATTGCAGCCATCTGAAAACCCTTTTGAATTCTGTATTGAAGAATAAAGCTGTATGGACTCAACTTCTCTGGTCTCCAGCATTTGACTGTGACTCTGTGTTTTTTTTCCTTTAAAAAGAAGAGCTGAACGCTTAGAAATGTTTTGGGGAGAAAACAACTTAGAGCAAAAAGAGTACAGTGTGGGGACTCAGCCGGACTTTGACTCAGCTTCAACTGGCCCACAGCTGGGTCTACAGCCTGGCCTGAAAAAGGCGTCTTCAGAGAGTCCGCGACCAATCATCGTAGCTGAAGTGCACTGTGTTGTTGAGCGGTGGTTCCCTGGGTGATATCAGTAAATCAACTGACTGGTTGTGCACAATTCACTTGGTAAAAACTTTGGCGCATTTTCCTTCAGCCACTGTAGAAGTTTGACTCCTAACTAAACATTTGTGTCAGAGCTTGATTTTCTACAAAGCAAGAGAAAGGTGCACCGTTCCTGGCGGCACTGCAATGCCAGGTCAATGTGTGGAGTGAGGGGACCAAGCTCCCTTTTCAGCTTCCTCTCCTAAAAATGGATTTAATACGTTATCCCCATATAGGGGACATATCAGATATTAAACTGATAAGAACAGATACTACACTTGATCTTAGCCAAAAGGCAGAGAAGCGATGAGGCCCAAGCGTTTGACGTCCAAATCAAGCTCTTGGTACAACCGTCACTTGCGCGTAGTGTGTCCTGTTTGTAAGCCAGCTTATCAATTGCCGCCACTCAGCAACTCCGCCCCCCATCTGTCTGCTGTGTACTTTTCCCTGGCGCTATACAACGATGTTTGACTTTTCACCAATTCAAAAGGCTCAGCCATACGGCAAAGCCGGCCAAAAATAGCTTCAACTCATTGGTGTTCCCCACCAAAGCCTAAAAATAAAGCATACTGGAACAACATCTAGCACACATTTCTCCCACAAACAAGCAGCAAAGTCGGACAGGAGAGCTCACACTTCATTTTGTCATTGAAAGGCCACGCCCACTTCCTCAATTCCCCAATTTCACTGGCAACACGGGTAATTGTCATGACTAAGCACACCACTCTGTAGCGTACGCCAGAGAGCTTCTGCAGAGCAACACTGCCGCTTTGTGGACAGACTGCAAAAGTTGACATATAACTCCAAATCAACAAAGCCACCTCACAAGATGGAGATGTACCACACTAGTTTAGGGATGATGTTTTTGTTTATTCTGAATCAAAAATGGAGATAAAAGGCTTACAGCACCTAGTATTCCCAGGCAGTGCCCCATCCAGGGGCGGAGCCAGGGGGTGGCCAATGGTGGCCACGGCCACCATAGGTTGATCTTCGGCCAACCCCCCGCCACCCTGTACGCCGGTGTTCCCATTAGGACGAATTGAACGGTGCACCTCTAACAAGTAGTTCTCCACCAGAACAGATGGTGGCAGTAATACACTTAACCTGAATGTCAACTACCAACACAATCGCAGGAGAAGAAGTAATTATTGAAGTTCACCTGGGGTTCCCTCTCATTATCCATGCACGGTTTACTTGCATTACCAGTGAAGAAGAGTGGACTTTTCCCGCTTCCAGAAGTCGGAGGTAAGTTTGATTTACTATGTTTGAAATGTTTATTGTCTTAATGTAGGCTATGATAGATGTTTGACGTGCTGACGTGGTGGTAACGTATTGTGTCACTTCCTGTTTGCTGCTTCTGCACTGTGGTGTTACGAAAGTGTTATCCTAGCTTATTAATCAACCCTTACTTTGCCGTGTTCTATGGTCAATCTCTGAATTCCTGTACACGATATTGCTTTAGTTAAACATCTGTGGTGCACGTGTCCCCCGGAATCTAACACTACACTCTAATCACTCTATCTCTGGTCCGCTAGCTTAGCTGTTAGCAATGGCTTCTCTCTCTCCTGCTGTCTCTCCTCTCTCTTGCACGGTGTGTGAGATGTTTAGTTACTCCTCTGCCTCCTTTAGCGATAATGGTATGTGTAATAAATGTAGCATTTTTGTAGCATTGGAGGCGAGACTTAGGAAGTAGAGGCTCGGCTCCGCACCATTGATTACCATTGATTACATTGATTACAGTTAAGGATATAGCCCTTAGTAGGGCTGGCTCAGGCAACTGAATCATCCCTTAGTTATGCTGCTATAGGCCTAGGCTGCTGGGGGACATCCCATGATTTACTGTGCACTTCTTCTTTTTTCTTTCTCTCCTCAGACCCACTCTCAAATTTATTAGCCTTTATTACATGTCATTAACTCTGTGTCCTCTCTGTCCCGTAGTCCTGTGCTTGTTTCTCTCTGGTCTCTCTTTCTCTGTACCTTACTGCAGGTACCTCTGGCTCCGGAGCTGCATGTCCTATGGTCCTGGCTCCACCCACCTGCTGCTGTTCATTGTTTACAATGATTGATTTCTAACATGTTTAATGTTCCGTTCTGCTACAGATAAATATTTGATTAATATTCTTTGCAGACTGTAATGTAAATAATTACCAGTCATGACAGCTTTTTGCCTCCGTGCTCTGTTTCATAATTCTAATCTGCTGAGCACACATTATCCAATAACTGTTCACTAACTGTAATGTAAATACTGACCCACATTGTCTGTATTATGCTGCATGTCTTTTCTCCCCTCTCCTCCATTCCTAGCTGTCCTATCTTCCTCCTTTTCCTCCTTTCACCCAGCCCGGCCATCGGCAGGAGGGTCCCCATCTGAGCCAGGTTCTGCTCAAGGTTTCTTCCTGTTAAAAGGAGTTTTCCTTGCCACTGTCGCCTTAAGTGCTTGCTCTGGGGTCAGGCTCTGGGTCTCTGTAAAGCGCTTTGAGACAATTTTGATTGTGGAAGGCGCTATATAAATAAAATTGAATTGAATTGAATTGAATTAATAGCTGTTTATCAAAGGGCTGCTGGTGTCAATATTATGTGTTGATTTTTCTAAACATTGGTTTAATAAGAATCTCTGCAAAGTGAAACCAATTTTGTGGGAAGGCTGAGTTACCTTGAAGCATTTCACCACCTGACAGCAGCAAAGCTGGAGCCTTTTTTCAACTGTCTGATGATTTAACAAATGGACTATCTATGTTTTTTTGAGTCTCATATTGAAGGGTCACTGCCCTCCAGAATGACCTTTGACCCCATTATAAACTACTAGTGGAGTCAAAGCATCTTCAGCAAGCAGCTGAACTCCTCCTCTTCTTCTCCTCAGCAGTCCTGCCTCTCTTTCTTCCCTCTGAGCTCCTCAAGCTGCTGAGCTGTAGGACTCTTCAGACTAACTGCTACAGACGGCTCCACTATGGCTCTGATGTGTCTGCTAAATAAAGCAGTTTGACAGTTGATTTAAACACCATGTACAGTTCAGCAGCTCTGAGGAGAGGAAGTGAGCCAGTGGAGGAGTTTCTGTGGATGAAGATACTGAATGTTAGTTGGAACATCTGCACAGATTATAGTACAATGTGACTCACAGAGAAATACATCAGATCAATGAAGCAGATGCATCATGAAGCAATAAAACTGTCAATTGTATCAATGTCAGTGTTTCAGTATATAGAGTTTTTCTTGTCAGTGAGGTTGTGAATAATGTTCAGTGTTCAGCACTTGAATTGTACTGTAGTACTCTGCACTGAATTCAACTTTAATTAGACTCTGACACTGAGAACATAAACAAAACACACACTTGATCTCTCTCCTGTTCACACACACACACTTACACACACTTATACACACACTCACACACACTCACACACACATACACACACACTCACACACTCACACACACATACACACACACTCACACACTTGGTGCTGTGCTTGGTGCTGTGGCACAGATGTAGACAGGTCTGTTGTTGTGATGATGAGGGTGATGCTGGCTGTGTTGTGCGTTTGGCCACAGTCATGAGAGGCTTCACAAAGAGGTGAACAGAGACACAGCTGAACACTGTGACAAAACATTCATAGCCTTAAACTAAGAATATTATTAGCTGCACAAAACAAACTTTGATCCTACAACAAGTTGTCAGTTGTTTTTATGTGAATGTGTGTGTGTGTGTGTGTGTGTGTGAGACAGAGAGAGAGAAGGTGAGGGGGGTGTGTCAGGTGTATTTGTCTGAAAAAAAAAAATACAATTTACTTCAAGTGATGATGCTCTCTGGAGAAAGAAAAACATTTAAGCAGGTGACACATCAGAGCTGCTGTTAATTCATTGACGTGACATCAGGTTGACTTTCTTCCTGATTTTAGTCAAAACTAAACTTTATAAACTTTGATTTAGAGTCTAAGGTAAAGGAGGAAACATCAGATGTGTCACTGTTGTCAGTCTCTGTTTGTTCTGTAAAGGGTTGCTCAGTGTCCTCAGTGCATCTTTCTCTTCTTTTTCTTTTTCTGTTGATGCTACACCTGTGATTGAACATGATCTTGGTACAGATCAGTGTTACTGACAGTGGTTTAGGTTTGATCGGCATATACGTTTTCTGCCATATTCATTCACTGCCAAGATTTGACAGCTACACAGCTACACACACTATCACATTGTCAGATGTTGCTCAGCCTGACGACATAAAGATTCCCACCATTGTCACAACTGAGTGGCATTAGCTATGGACACAGACAGGGAGCAGCCTGTCACAGCAGGAGAGGCCAGGATGGGAACAGTGGGGGAGCAAAAAGCCATAATCTGTCCCCAGAGGTGAGATGCAAGACTGGCACAGACAGTGATGGAGGTTTAAAGGATAATTGCAGTTTATTTCAACCCGACATATTTCCCTTATACGTGACTATTGTGGATCTATGTGTTGTGCTAACTTTGCACTCATCACCAGCCCACACACCTTTCACTTTTCAAATAAACATGACTAATAACATTTTACATGAATCATTTTAAACACTTGTCTCTGAGTCTGAACCAAAAGTAACCACAGAAAGTAGCTGCCTGGAACGACCATTACTCTGATTTATAAGGACCTACATGCCCACTTTAAATCTTAAATGACAACCTGGTGTGAGAGACTGGATCTGAGTCTCTCTTAGAGTCCCAGGGTTGGGTTGTGTGACTGTGCTGGGATCACTAACATTTATTTTATAATATTGTTCTGCTGTCCTTCTGGTATCCTGCCCAGCATGAGATCACTCCCACATTTACAGAGTGTGAACCATGTGTGAATGCATTACACCATCACACTGAAGCTCCACTCTGGCAGGTGAAAAGTAGCAGCTGAACTGCAGCATGTGTACAGAGGGAGGAATATATCTGTCTACACTCTGCAACAGTAGAGTCAGTGGAGACGAGGCTGCAGTGCAGGAGAACTGGACTTGGGATCTGGGAAAAAAAGGATAGGATGAAAATAAGAGATGATAGAGGGATGATTGTACAACTGTGATTTCATCAATTTGAAGTAACACTGAAAAAATGGAACCATATGAGAAAAATAAAAAGTGTAAACAGTGCTAATTGTTTTGTACTGTAGAGAGAACAGCAGTCGTCTCTGCCTCTTTCCATGGTGCTGACTGAGAGCTTGTTAATGCTTCACTTCACAGTCCACATTGTTTGGAGTTGAGGAAAATCTAGAACAACAAGATTAAAAATGAAATAGCAACTCTCATAAACCTTCAAATGATTAGTTTTTTAAAACTAATTGTCTTCATCCTGTGTGAACTTCATTATAGAGGCTAATGGGCTCATTATTGGGAGGCCACTTTATGCTACTTCCAATAGGATTTCAGCAGATATATTAACATGATTGTTGTACACACTCCATCTATCTGTTAGTAGTTGTGTACAGTTCAGCTGCTGCTGTCCTTGGTGCTGAATTCACCAACCCAGCTGAATGGTCCTGAGTGAACAGTGAACACATGAATATCTCTTTGACCAAAAGCAGCTTCAGTTCCTGCAGACAGTCCCTATGAGGAGTAGTAGTTAGTTGAGTGGAGAAGCACTTTTATTTGTGGAGCATCTATCAAATCAGTCCAGAGTGACTCCTCAGGGTCTAAAAGATCTCACAGCTTCTTCTCTCAGTCAACACAGCCTCAGATTCACCAACATTAGCTTGACACACTGACATCCAAAGGTTTGCTGGAGGACAGAAACACTGTGGGCTGGAAATGAATTATGAAACAAGGCTCTTAGAGGTCAATCTTTAAAATCTTTAAAAATGTTCTTATTTATAATCCTATAGAAAGATTAAAATTACACTTTAAAAAGAAAAGCTGTTACAGATACAGATTTAAATATCTTTTTTTTTTTTTTTCAAAAAAGATGGGTTTAAAAGGGACCACAGACACAATCGAAGGTTCACTTACAGCAAACGGTGGTGGTGAACTTAGACTTTCCAGCTCCCCTTCGGCCACTACTGCAGGGGAGCAGTTTGAAGGGAGAGCTTCAAAGTCTTTTCTAGACCTTGTAAAGTCTGCTGCAGTAAGCGGTGCAGGGTAGTGGGCTCCCCTGCAGTACTAGTGAGCAGTAGTTTTTCCAGTAATGGCCCACCTCTAAGGTAGTGGGCTCCACTGCAGTAGTAGTGGCTGCTGTCTGTAGTAGTAGTAGTGGGCGCAGGGGAGCTACAAAGTCTTTTCTAGAATTTGTAAAGTTTACTGCAGGTGTGGGTGAGATCTGATCCTCAAAGACCACAGGTCTTATTTATAAACAGCTTGGTGTCTCTGTCATGTGACTGTGATGTCATCAGTTGACCTGCCTTTGATGTGTCTTTGATGTATTCTGGTATTTTGGTGTCCTCTTTTTGATATAATTCTGGCCTGGTGTCTCTGTGGTGTTACTGTCTCTGTGATGTCACAGTCTGTGATGTCATCAATTGACCAGCCTAATTCCCTAATCATATGTCTCACCTTTGAAACAGTCTGTGATGTCATCAATTGACCAGCCTAATTCCCTAATCATATGTCTCACCTTTGAAACAGAGAAAGCAGTGTGAGGCCTAGGGAACATGGGAATGGAGGGCTTCTTATAATGCTCACGGCAACTGCATCGCCTTAACTAACCTGTATCATACCAATAAAATATGTGAACTTCCTAAAATAACACACAGCACTCTCCACTTTGTGCTGTGACGTCCAGAACTGGAATATTTACAGATACTATTACACTCTGATCTTAATGACTCCTGGAGCTCCAGGTTTTCCTGTTGTTGGTCTGTGTCTGTGACTCCACCAACAGTGGACTGACACTGGACCTCTAGCTGACTGTGTGAAACCCTATGAGAGAAAACCCACAAAAAAAGAAAAAAGAAAAGAAAAAGGAGAAAAGAAAACTCCACAAAGCATGGACCAAAACTCAATCCTCTAACCTTACTCCTGTGAGGAATAATGCTCCATCTTTAAGGAATTGGAGCCCTGCCTCAATGCCAAAGTTGGCACACACAACTGGCCTAAGTGTAAGGCCCCTTGAGTGATTAGATCATTTTGTGTAAATACACTGAAAAAGAAACTAAATAAATATTAATGGTTAAAGTGACAAATACCAAAACTTCATCCACATCCACCCACTTGGAGACACTTGATGCCACCAGCAGCATCTTGACATCTACTAATGACATTCACAGAAGTCTCAGCTGATTCCCATCCGTGTTCTTTGTACTTCATGAAGTAACAAATGTTAGTATGCTATACATGCTATGCGTGCTAATATCACCTTTTATCTCAAAGCACCACTGTATCTACAGCCTCACAGGTCCACTAGCAAGTATTGTTTATTAAAAATGGACACTGTGAAAATGTAACCTACAATGACTTGTTTGATCAATAATGATGGAGTCAGTTCAGAATTAGTATCTTGTGTCTACATTACTTTGGCTGTGGCTGGTACATACATGTAATAACTGCTGTGAGTGTATGATATTTGTTCCTCTGGTTGATATCATTTTTATCATGGGAGAATGTTGTTAGGCCTAATGATTATTCTGACATTATAGGTTTATATGGTATTGAATGGGATGTACACCATCTGTATTATTATTATTATTATTATCTCAGGAATGTGACAAGTTGAAAAAGTCTCAGGCCAACAGAAAACTAAACTTTGAAATTAGGCATTTTCTTCCAAGCTAGCCAAAACAACATGGTTCTGCAATGTACAAGGGGTGATGGTGTTATTAATGGTGTGAGAAGTTAATAACTTTTGTTGTATTTCTGTATAAGGTAATAGAAAATTGCAAGTCAGCACTGTCTGAGAAAAAGGACAACATGGGCCTTCATGCAGTCTGCTATCTTGGCCTCAAGGGCCACCTTGGGTGGCCCTTGTCTTGATTTGACCTGATTTGGCCTAAGACTTCTACCTCTTGCCCAATATGAAGAAGGTCAGAGGTCGCCATTTTAATTGTGACGATGATGTCATTACTGTTATGGACTTTAAGGAGGACCAAGACACCGTCTTCTACAAAGAAATGATCTTTATGCTCCACAACCACTGGACTAAGTGGGCAGATGTAGGAAGGGATTCTGTTGAAAGTAAATGTCCTAGGATTTCTAAAACTGACTCCTTCTACCTTAGACCAAAGATTTACCAATGACCCTCTGTATGTACAGAAAAGTTTCCAAATAAGTTACGATGATTGGTAATAATTTTCAGTTGTCAATGTATATATCACCATGAACGCAAAACTTTCATTTTGGTTTCAAAAGGGAACATATTGTTTAGGATGTAGAGAACTTGACTGGGGCCACAAGAGACAAGGAGGCGTGGCTTCCAAAACTACAATGCAAGCTTTCCAAACAAATATGCCAGCTTCCTGATACTAAACTGGGAAGGTGTGCTGGAAATATGACATCTAAAATCAATATACTCCTTGTTCTAACAAATAGCGTTTTCCATTGTGGAGGTGTACTCACATTAAGCCATGCTGTGAGCAGCCACTGTCACTAAAGCTGTGCTGGAACGCTGCAAGTGTTTCTTCCACTTTACTGCACAGCAAACTGATTTGCTCATCTGAACCACTAATAAAGTGATGCTAACTCACTGAGAAACATATTTCATTTTATTACAACCTTTTCCTAGTTTAAAAGAAACTGCAAAAGTTTGCTTTTAGTATTAGTAGTAACATAACAGCTGTTATGTTACTACTAATGTGGCTGATATCTGAAAGTCCAAACTGGACCAGAGGAGGAAAGTAAACCCCAGATCACAGAGGTTCAGGGAGAAGCTGCAAAGTCTTGAGAGGTGAAAACAGAGAGAATTAAGAATAGAGCTTTTCTCTAGTCTACAGCATAGACACACAGGAGTGTAGCGACTGCAGACACAGCTAAAGGGAGGAGAATGTCATAGGTTGGCAATGGTCAGCCCTGCTACCAAGCAGGACCAACACTGTGCAATTTGGCACAGCTACCCTGCTAACTCCTGTGAGGCTGTAATGAAAATGCATGCCATCACAGCTTATGTGCTAATGGAAAGACACCAATTCCAAAATTCATCACCATTGTTAAACAAAATCAAGTGGGTATCTTCAAATGTTTGTCTTTTAGTGCAGAATTTCCTCTCTGTGTTCCCATCTCTCCACCACAGCTTTGTAAGGAAACATTAGGTGTAGAAACAAAGAGGGGAATTTTGGACTAAAATACATGGAAGATAGAAACTTGATCTACTCAGACTGTTGAAGCCTCATGTTTGATTCTTTTCAACTCTGAAGTCAACTTTCCACAGGACAGGGACTGTGGATTTTATGCTCCATCATTTACATCTGAATTTCTTTAGAAAGGATCTTGTTGCAGACAGTACAGACTTCCTAGAAATCCTTTCCTTTAACACAAACTACAGTGCATCACACCAAAAAAGTTAAGAAGTGGAGCAGCCATGAGAATATCTCACAATCATGATCAGCATAAAAAAAAAGCATTGTCCATGAATGATAAGCACACAATCAAACCGCTGGGCTTATGGTTGTGAGGACACATGTTCTCATGATGCATTCCCTTGCCCCTTAACCTAACCTAACCTTAACCATCATAATTGAAAGCCTAACCCTAACCAAAACATAACCCATACTAATGATATTCAATCTTCTCAAAATACCAAATGAATTACAACAACAAGCACTCAGGACCATTCAGCTGGGTTGGTGAATTCAGAACCAAGGACAAGCAGCAGCTGAACTGTACACAACTACATGTACTAAAAAACAAGGTTTAAAAATTGGGGACGGAGAGGACGCCATGGCGCGCTTGGCTTCCTCCTCCGACATAATCTGTTAATCTGCTGTTTCACTGTGTCCCTACCTGGTTGTGGTGGTTTTTCGCGCTGCTTCAGTTTCTGGACTGTACCCTAGCCTGGTCATCGGCTGTCACGGCTTGATTTTTTTCCCTGCTTTGACCACACAAGGGCCTGCCCCGCCTTTGACTGTCGCCGCTTGCCCCGGCGTGTGATGTGATCAGCCAGCGGTTGATCATCTCCGCCGCCGCCTGAATGTCTCCGGGCACACGCCCAGCTTGTCAGCTGCTATGGGTGGCTGTTCGCAGCCTTACTGCTGGCCTCCTGTGTGGTCATTCCCCATCCTCCACAAATCTCCACACGATCATGGCTCTTCGTACACGCCCTTGCAGCTTCTCCCGACTCAACCACCGTGACACCTCCTCAACCGACATCACCGCATTACGACAGTTCGCCTTCTCATTCTAAATGAATTCATCACCGACAATAAACTGGACTTACTTGTCTCACAGAAACCTGGCACAAACCCATGGAATACATTGCACTAAATCAGACCACACCAACCGCTACTCATACATGGACAATCCCTGCAGAAAGAAATTCAAACTCACAGCCGAAGTTCCTGGACATTTTAAACTGCAGCATGTAAACTCCCCACCCACAGCCATGGACACATCCTGGACCTGGTCTGCTCAACAGCCTGTCTCTCCATACAAAACCTCTCACTAACCGACCTTTTGCAATTTCTGACCACCTCGCTATCACCATGGACATCAACATTCCCATCCCCACCCCAAACATTCACGCGACAATTACCTTCCGAGACCTTAAATCTCTCTGCCCTACCTCCCTCTCATCTTCAATATCTGGCATCATCACAACCTCCTCCTTCCTGTAAATCCAACTCCCACTGAACTTGTCGAATTCTCTACAACCTGCATTCTCTCCACTTGCCTCAACCAACTCGCCCCCCTCAAGACAAAAACTGTTTCTTTCTCCCACTCCACCCCATGGTACACCCCAGAACTACACAACCTCAAAAAGAAAGGAAGACAGCTAGAACGCTCTGTAAGAAAACTGGACTCTCTGTACATGCCCATACCTTTCAAGAGAACCAGAACTCAACCCACCTACCAGTCATAGCCTCTCATCCTTCTCACCTCTATCCCCATTTGACGCCTCCAAACTTGTTCCACCACGCAAGCTCACCACCTGTCACCTGGATCCCATCCCATCGCCCCTCATTAAAGTCTGTCTCCTCTCTCATCCCACTCATCACCAGCATCATAAACACTTCCCTCACCACTGGTTCTGTCCCACCCTTCACTTAAACTTGCTGCAATCACTCCCATCCTTAAAAACCTGGCCTGACCCTGACAACCTCGACAACTTCAGACCCATCTCCAACCTCCCCATATTTCTCTAAAATTTTGGAATGTCCATTTTCTTCACACAACTCCAGCAATACCTCCACTCCTGCCAGTCAGACATTTCAATCCGCTTCCAAAGACTCACCACAGCACTGAAACTGCTCTCCTTCTCAAAGTTACCAATGACCTCCTCCTCGCCGACTCTGGTTCCCTCAACATCCTCCTCCTCCTGGATCTCAGTGTGCCACTTTTGGACTCCAGACTCAAGCAACTGGCTCCTTAAACAGACGTTCATACTGTACAGTCCACTATCAGACAGTCGACTCCTCGGATTCCCACAATGGACCCACCATCATTGTCATAATCCATGACGCATTGGAGTAACATCAACTTAGAGACTCCTGCATCTCTCAGCGCTATCAGACCTGCATGCAACCTTTGACTCCTGCTGCGCCATCACCCATGTTTCAACATCTGACCTTCACCAGAGTCACACTTACCTGAACAATAGCTCCAATAGTTCGAGCGTTGTAAATCCCTTCACAAAATCAGACTCAATCTATAATGACTTATCAACTGACATCAGAACCATGCTTCCGGATGCTCCAACCACCCTGACTATGTCATTGACGTTCGATCGTCACTCTGCGACTGCTCATGCAACTGTAGCAAATCTACTTGGGCTACTCATCTGCAAAAACCTTAGATCCAAGTTATCTGAAACTGCCTCATCAGAGCTCGTCAATGCTCACAACAGTACTGCCTTATGTGGTAATCAACAGAACCCTGAAGCCAAGTTGAGAATCAGGCTCTGCCGATGGCTGTGACTCTGTCCTGCTCCGTGACCATCCTTGACTTGCACATGCTTGACCCCAACAGTTGACAGTAATGTAATGAGAGTCGATCATGCTGACACTGACCTCAGCAGTATGCGCCTCAACTTCGATGTCTGTAGTACTCTCAGCTAAATCAGAGAGAGTAGTGAGACTGCATAATGGACCCAGCAATGCCAGTAGAGAACTCCACGACCTGATTAGTCTCAGCATTCGTCGAAGAAGCTTCCTCATCAACCACTACAGCAGCCAACCATCTACTGCATTGCTGTGACTGCCAAGTTCCTTGTCAAAGATCTTGAAGCATGGCAGGTTATCAGTCATAGCCTTGAGCCATCTGTAGTCATGGTCACCTCAATAAGAAATACGTGACTGCCTTTAGTCTATGCACCCAGCTTAGCACCAAAACATGCAAGCCTCTAATCATGGACAATATTCTGTGACGATCTGTGCAAGCTTTGCCTCCAAGAAAATGTGAGAAAGAGTTAATGCTGCCACTAGCTCAGAGTGCTCCATGTGAGCACCAAATGAAGCAACTTGTGGACTAGCCTCACTTGTGCGGTACTGCCTATAAGTGTCCACTGGCCATGTCCCTAACGAATCACTCTAGCAATAGGTCGAAAGCTGATATGTAACTAGTATGTGGAATTCTCTCATGACTCAGTAACTGGATTAAATTGAGATCCTGCTGCGACCAAATAGTGTATTGTTGTGCAGCTCGTGCCTGAACAGCAGCATTTCAGATAGGGATCAACAAAACCTTACAGTGATTCAGAAGCATGATCCGTGAATGTCACAGATGCTAGGACAACTTTCAAGCTTCACCCCACTATGACCTGAAACCTCATGCCAAAAAATGATAGAGCCAACAAGCAGCTTCAATCTAAGACTTGAAGAGATATCTGATCACTGCTTATTCTTAGCTTCCACAACCATGGAAGGCCTACAGAGCAAAGCTCCATAAATGGAAAGCGATGCTGACCTGATGACAGCCTGCATGCTCAAAACGCTAAACTTCATACTCATATGTACGACTGAAGAGAAGTTTTGAGTCTCTTATCAGAGTATAAAAAGCTGATGTTCACTACCTGTAGTTTCAGATGTGGAGACTAAAGAGAACGCTAAAGTTGGATATCTATCACTGTCCAATGCCGTGGATGCTTCGAAACTCTCTGACTAAGTAGATTCTCTAGGACCCACCTCAGTCACAAATTAAAATGAGTCAATTGGTGTTTAGTTGTCGTAGGAACAAGCTCAGAAGTGAACCATGTGGACAGCACCCTATGTACAAAGTACAGCTACTTGGCAAACCTCAGTCAATGTGACTAGTTGGAGTAAATCCTGTTTACCAGCGCAGCAATAGACCTTCCAAATGAACTGAGACTGGAAAAGGTGTATCTCAACAGTATGAGAGATTTGATCTTGCCTATCTTGATGCACAGAACCTTTATAGATACATCTGTGCCTTCATGCTCAGTAAACTTCCTTTCACAAGCCTGACTGCATTTGAGCTGAGCTGCCAAGCTTCAGATGCTCCAAAAAGTTGTAACTTAGTTCTACCTCAGTTGCCATGTGGAAAGGACTCTGGAGTGAGAAGACTCAAACAGCAAAGTGCTCTCATCTGTTGCAATGAGCTCTGAATGCTGTACTAGCATGTAAACTATTATTCGACAGTCATTGAAGCTAGATATGCCCAAGTAGCTGATGTCCGAAAGAGCCAGAGTATGCACATGGCAACATGGTTGTAACAAGATGAAGTCCTGCTACCATCTTGTTCAGCGCTAAAGCATGATCCTATAAGACAAGGTGCTACAGCTCCTTATGTCTAAATATCCTGAAAAGTAATGCGTAGATTAAAAATTCCTCATGAAGACTGAGCTCTAGCGACTTTTTTTTGTCTGACTTACCAATTTACAGAGAGGCTTTGAGCAGCTTTCACGTGGACAAGCAGGACCTAGCGGGTCTTTGCAACATTCCCACCCGAAGCCAGATTTGAATGGCTTTTCCAAACCCAGTTAAAGATGGAGGAAGAAACCAGTGAACGGCCTGTGGATTTACCAAAGTCCTTGGTTTTCTTCAGATTTAAAATTAACTTTAGGTGGAATGACCAGTTTACTTTCCCTCAACTCATGAGGTAAAGCTTTAAACAAAAAAATTTTTGACCAGTGGGTTTCCCCCGTTTCCCAGATTTTTTAAGGAAAACTAGTGGGAATTCCCATGGCCATCGAAGTTTTTTCTTTTCCTTTTTGGGGCAGGTCCAAAAAGGGGAACTTTGTTTCTTTTTTGCACTAAACCAAATTGCCCCCCCAAAAAAAGAATTCTTTCTGTGGGCTGGTGCTGCTCTTTTCGGGGGCTAAGGGGGTTTCTTGTAAACCATTGCCCCCCAAAGATTTGGTGGGGGGAAACAGTTAAAGGAAAAAAGACAGTGACTCAGCAGCATGAACACATGACCTTAGATGATGTCTACGTATAGTGGCACTTTATGGTCTTCACTGACATTTCTCTTGTCTCGATCATGTGTCTTGTGATCGGCAAACTGACTGCAACGTTCCAGCCACATGGCACTTATTGTAGAAAAGATAATGTCAATACTGTAAAATTGTTAGACATTTAGTAAATTCAAAGCATGTGCCTTTTGTATGAGATGTACTGGGATTATTACTGGTCATTGTGCTTGTAATATATGATTTCTAAAGTTTTGTATCACTGGAAGATGTGACTCAAACATAAAGAATGTTATTTTGTTTGCTGAGTGTTTATTTTGTGCTTTTGTCCATTCAGATGTGAGAGAAACAGGGTGGCCACAAGAAAACACATGAACAAATCAGACCACAAAGTAAATCACAAAGAGCAAAGTA
This sequence comes from Toxotes chatareus, assembly GCA_016801885.1. Lineage (NCBI taxonomy): Eukaryota > Metazoa > Chordata > Actinopteri > Toxotidae > Toxotes > Toxotes chatareus. The sequence goes on from JAFBJY010000260.1 coordinate 60,034, forward strand.
GGGAAAAAAAAACACTGTGGGATTTCAGAAACATACACTTTTGCTTCCTCACCCTGTCTGTGGCTCTCAGCTTTTTAAATCTTTGAAAACAGGTCACGCAAAAATAGTTTCAGTATTAGAAAAAAGGCTCAGTAATGTACTAAAATAGCTTGGGATTGTAGTTTTCTTTTAGTAAAACAAACTCAAATAGGAGAAGGTGGTAAATTTGCTGGAACACAACACAGCTGCAGTTATTGATCTATCACCTGATCACTGATTGACACTTTGAAGATGGTTGAACGTGAGCTCTTTGTTTTCAGGAATCAAATGAAAACCACACTTACACTTCCTCAGACCGGTTC
>JAFBJY010000261.1:0-84592 GCA_016801885.1 Toxotes chatareus
AAAAATGAGGCCCCCAAATTTCTTTTTAAAACGGGAAAAATTTTAATTTTTCACCAAAAAAACCAAACCCCGAAAATTTGGTTTTTGAAAACTTCGGGCCAAAAAAAATTTATTTTGAACCCCCCCTTTTTTCCCATTTTTTAAACCCTTGGGAAAAAAATAAAAAACCCTTTTTTTAAATTCCCCAAGTTTTAACAAAAATTGGGGTTTTGGGGCCTGCCCATAAATTTTTTTTTTGGGGTGCCATCTTGAAAAACAGCCCTTAAAAAGAAAAAAAAATTTCCCCCCTTTTTTTGGTTTTTGTGGAATTTAGCCAAAAAGCATTTTTTAGAAATTTTTAAAAAAAGGGGAAAATAATGGTTTTAAAAAAAACAGAAACAGCTTTTTCGTCCAAATCCCTTTTTTTTTTTAAAAAAAAAAAATTTGCCCCGGGAAAAAAATTTATTTTTTAAAAAAAAAATTTTTTTTTCCCAAAATTTTTGTATTCATTTTTAAAATTTTTTTAAATTCCTTCCCAGCTTTCCTTTAGCCTTTTCCCCCTTTTAACCCCCCGGGTCCAAAATTTATTTTCCCCTTTTGGGTTCATTTCTAAAAAAATTTTTTGTTAAAAATTTTTTACTTTTTTAAAAAACCTTTTAAAAACCCTTTTTTCCCCGGGGAAAACCCCCAAAAAATTTTTTTTTGGGGGGCCCCCAAAACCCCTTTTCCCCCAAAGGGGAAATTTTTTTCAAATTCCCAATCCCCCCTTTTAACCCCCCTTTTTTCCCCCCGGGGGAAAAATTTTTTAAAATTAATTTCCCTTCAAGGGAAAAAAAACTTTTTTTCTTAAAAAAATTTTTTTGGGAAAAATTTTTGGAAAAGTTTTTTTGGGGGTTTATTGGGGAAAAATTTTAAAAAAAGGAAAAATTAAAGAAAAAAAACCTTTTTTGAAATCCAAAGGAAAAAAAAAAAACCCAAACATAAAGGAATTTTTTAAAAATTTTTTTTCAACTTTTTTAAGTTAATTTGGGGGAACCTTTAATGAAAAAACCAAAAGAACCGTGAAAGGGAAAAAAACCCGGGAAAATTTTAAATTTAATCCGGTTTTGGGGTTTTTTAAAACTTTACCTGGGGGGAAGTCCCCCAAAAAAAATTTTGGGGCCCTTTTTAAAACCTATCGGGGGCCCCAAATTTTCCCGGCCCCAAAACCCCCAAAAGGGGGGCCCCCCCCCCCCACACGGAAAAAACAGTTTTTTTCGAAAACCAGTTAAAAAGACCCCCACCCGGCCCTTTTTTTAAAAATTTTGGAACGTAAAAATAATAAAAAGGGAAAAAAGTCTTTTTTATAAATATCAATCAAAAAATAAAAAAAATTAAAATTTTTTATAAATTTTTTTAAGTTTTTTTCCCCTTTTTTGGGTTCTAAGTGGACGTTTATTTTTTTATTTTAAAATTTTTTTTTGAAAACCTATGGGCAAAAAATTTCATTTCCTTGTTTTAAAAAAAATTTCTTTTTTTCATTTTTTAAAAATTTGGTTGGGGGGAGGCTCAATGGGGGGAGTTTGATCCAAACCCCTTCCCCTTAAAGTAAACACTCCCATTTTGTGATGGGGTATTATTTGGGGGGTTTTTTTGGGGGTTGTTTTTTTAAGGGAAAAAGGAAATTAAACCCTTTGGAAAAGCCCTATGTAAATAAGGCCAATAAATAGCAAAAGGGGGTTAAGGTGAAAAAAGGAAAAATTTTGAAGAAAAAAAAAATGATTAAAGAAAATTGTCAAATTTTTTTTTCAAGGGTTGGTGACATTTTTTTATGAGTAAACATTGAAAAGACCTAAAAATTTTAACATGGGTTTGGGAATAGAAAAAAATTTATAAAACTTTTATTGGTAATTTTTTAAATAAAGGGCTAATCTTTAGGGAAATGACTAAAAAAGAGGAAAAAAGGGGGGAAAAAGGGAAAGTTTTAAGACTTTCAGGGGGTTTTTTTTTCCCTTAAACTTTATTCATTTTTTAAAGGGGGGAAAAATTTCCCCCTTTTTAAAAGAAAAAAAAAACCCTTTTGGGGAGAACCCCGTTTTTTTTTCCCCCCCTTTTTGTTTTTTTCCCGTTCTTCCCCACCTGGGGGACAAAGGATTTCTTTTTTCCCCTTATTTGGTCATTCCCCTTTCTGGGGGGTTTTGGGGGGTTTTTTGGGGGTTCTTTCCCTGATGGGGGGGGGCCACCGGAAGGGTTTGGCCCTGGGGTGGATCCAGGGGGGGCGGGGGTTTTTTAAACTAAAAAAGTTTCGGGCCAAAAAATTTTAAAACCAAAAAAAAAAATTTCAGGGACGGGTTTAGGGTGGTAAAAATTGTCTGGGGTTTTCCCAGGGGGTTTTTGGAGGACCACCTTTGGGAGCGGGAAGGGGATGCTCGGGAAAGGGGGGAAAAACCCAAACCTGTTGGGTCCTTTTGGTGCTCCCGGCCTGATAGGGATCAACGGCAATTGCGGGGCTTTTAACCTGAGGCCCCCCGGGGTGGCCCAAAAGCAAAACAAAAAGGACCCCATGCTTACTTTTGTTGGACACCCCTAAAAATTAAAAAAAAAGTTATATAACAAAGTAAAAGTTTTATTCCAACGTTAAAACCCCCCCTCCCTTTTTTCCTAAAAGGGGAAGAAACGGTGGTAACTCCCTCTTTTTTAAAAAAGGGCCATGTTAATAATTTTTTCCCCCTTTTTCTAACGGGAAAAAAATTGGGGTTTTGGAAACAAACATTTTTTTCCAGGTTTTGCCCAGAGCCCTCCCCAGGCTGCTGGACGGGGTTTGCGTTCCCTCGGGCTCTTCTTTACCCTAAGCAAGACCACCGGGGGGGGAAATAAAGGGGGGGGGGGTGGGTAAAAGGAAGAAAAGTCCAAAAACCCCAATAACACAACAACAATTTTTAAAAAACCCGGGATAGAACAGAAAAAGGGGGCCCCAAAAAATAAAGGAAATTAAAAAGTTAAAGCCCTCCCAAAAAAAGGGATACGGGTTAGTGCAAAAATTTGTGGTTTCAAAATGGCATCACCCCAAGGCAACCCAAACAAAAGGTAACCCCATAACCATTAAAAACAGAAATTCCCCCTAAAGGGAAACTAATTTTGGGAAAAATTAATAAGGCCCCCGGGGGCCCCCACCGGGGGCCCTTTCATTTGGGCGGGGGAAATAACAGGCAAAAAAGGACCGGGGGGGGTTCATCAAAAAAAACCGCCCCTTCCCCCTTTTTTTGGGCCGGCCCGGGCCCCTCCTCTCAAATTGGGCCCCCAACCCCCCCCTAGCGGGCTTAACTGGACCTCCTTTTTCAAAAAAGCCTCACCCCTCAGGTCCGCCCCTGGGTTAAAAAAGGGGCGGTGGTTCCGAAGGGACCCCCCCCCCCTAACCCCCCCTCTTTAAATCCCGGGGTCAACAAAACAGTCGGCAAATTTTACCCCTGGGAAAAATATCAAAAATTCAGCGGGTACGGAGCGGATCGGGTTAGGCCCTCAGGTGTCGGGAACCTCCCTTCCCAAAAGGGGTAAAAATCTCATTTAGCGGTGCAAAAAGAAACCTCAGGGTACTGGTGGCCAACCTTCCCTTTTTAAAATGTAAAGGGCCTGGCGGGTTCCCCCAACCGGGGAAGGGGCTTGATTCCTTGTTCCCCCTAAAGAGAAAAAAAAGGCTTGATAGCGGAAAAAAGGTCGGACCCACACCTGTAAACCCCCAATTCCGCCTTTTACCTTAAAACCTGGGAAACCCCCGGAAACCACCCCTTCGGCAGGGGGAACACCGAGAGGGGCTGCCCATAACGGGGAAAAAAAGGGCCCAAAATTGGGAAAAGGGCCCCTACAACCCATTTCTCCGAGGAAAAAAAGGCCCCCAAGGCCCCCCCCTTTGGGGAAAATTAAAACCCAAAAAAATTTACCTTGGCCACAAAAGAACGGGGGTTTTTCCATTTTTCCAAAAACCCAAAGGAAAAAAACAAAACAAACAAACCAAAAAAGGAAGGGGGTTGAAAAAAGGTTTTTGAAAGACCGGGGAAACACCCCAAAAAACAACATACCCAAGTCAGGTTTTAAAACCCAAAAGGGCCCGGGGAAAAAAGGGGGGATTAAAAGAAACTTTTTTTTTCCCGAAAAATCACTAAATACAAAAGCTACAATGCATTTCCGGGAAAAAAAACTACCGGGCCATAAAAAAAGGGGGACCATGGTAAAAAAAAGGGGGAACCAAAAATGTGGAAAACCCCAACCCCTTTTCGTAAAAGAAAACAAAGGGCCCAAAACCGGGCCCCCCGTTTGGGGGGAAAAAAAAAAGGGGGTTTTTGGGCCAATTGCAAATAAAAAAAAAAAACCCAATTTAAATCCCAAAAAAAAAAGCAAAACCAAAATAAAATTTTAAAAAAAACAAAAAAAAACCCCCCTCACGCTAATTAAAAAAGAAAAAAAAAATGAAAAAAAATTTGGGGGGCCCGTGGATGACGCCGGGATTCTTCCCGACCCCCCAAAAACCCCCCAAAAAACGGGGGGAAAAAGGGGGGAGAAACGGCCCCCCCAAAGAACACAAAAAAAGAAAAAAAAAAAATCAAAAAACAAAAAAAACAGCAAGGCATCCCAAGTGCAGATGCACCAAAAAGCCAGGCTAAAAAAACCCTCATGGTTTAAAAAAAAAAAAAACCAAAAAAAATAATAAAAAATCATTACCCTTTAAAAAAAGTCTCCCACCACCCCCTTCCCCGGGCCCCCCCAAAACAAAAGATTTTTTGGCGGGTGCCCCGCCAAAAAATGTTTTCCCTCCCCGCCAAAACGCCCCAAAAAAGGGGGAGACAAGGCCCTTTCCGAACCACCAACGGTCGGGAACAGGGCAAACCCCCCCCAAGGGCCCCACCCCAAAAAAACCCCAAAATTTAAAACTTCTAGGGCCCCAAATCGGGAGGAAAACATCCCCGGAAGCTTTTTTCATTTTCCCTTTTGGGCCCCACCTCCAAAAAAATTCCCGTTAAAAGAAGAAACCCCCCGCCGGCCACACAACCCCCAACGCGGAGAAAAAATAAAAACCCAAAAAAAAGGGCGCCCGCTAAAGAAAGTTGGACACCCAAATTGGGGGGGGGAAAGGTTTGCACCGGGGTTTTAGCATGCGAGAATAATTTTTAAAGAACAAAATTTACAAAGTTAAAATGAAATTAGAAAAATTTTACAATTCACCTCCCTGAATTTTTTTAAAATTTTTTCCACCGCTGGTACAAAACCCCCACTTTAAAAAATTTTAAAAAGGTAAAACTTTTTTTCAAAACAAAAAAATCGTGAGACACCAAAGGGGGTCAACGTACCACCCCTCCTTTTTAAGGGAAAAAATTGGGTCACTAGGCGGACCAATAAAAAAAACCCCCTTTTCATAAAAAAAAAGGGGAAAAAAACCCTTTCTTTTAAAAAAAACCAGGCTCCCAACTTTTTCGGGAAAGGGTTTTTTGTTTGGGATTTCATAACTTTTTAATTTTGGGGGAAACCAAGAACAAACGGGGGGGCCCCAAAAGGTTTCCCCCCCCTAAAAAAAAAGGGGGTTTTTTCCCCCCAAAAAAAAGGGGGAAAGAAAACCAAAGAATGCATTTTTTTCCAAAGTTTTTTAAAACCCAACGGATTTTTTGCCTTTTGGTTTTTTTTTCCCCAAAAAAAATTAACCGGAATTCCCTTTCCTAAAAAAAATCAATTTTTCCCTTCCCTTTTTTCGGGCCTACAGGAAGGGAGGGCAAGGGGAAGACACCGCCCCCTAAAAACAGATTTTTTTCCCCAAACCCAGGGGGGCACGCACTACCACGGCCGCGACATTCAAAAAGGGGAATTTCTTAAAGCAAAGGTTTTCATCAAAACCAGAAATCGGTTTGTTTTTTTTTGTTTCCGTCATAATGTGTTAAATTGTTTCCCTTTTTTTCAGGGGAGGGCACAAATATTTTTTTTTTTAGAAACGAACCAAATTAAAAAATTTTTTTAACATTATTAGCGCTTTTAAAGGATTGTGAATTTTCCATTTTGCATTAGAAAAAATTTCTTCAAAGGGAATTCAGTGAAGACTGCAAACCCAATTTTCCCAAAGAAAGAAATTTTTTTTCCTTTTCCCCTTTTTTTTTTTTGCTTGTTCTGAAAAAAATTTTTTTCCCCCATGGGATTTTCCCTTTCCTTTGGGGGGTTTTAAAATTTCGAATTATTACAATAAAAAAAGAGTTAAAAGTTTCCCCCATCATTTCTCCCTTCTTTTTCCCAGAGTTTTTTATAAAAAAAAAAACCTTTTTTTAAAAGAACTTCCATTGAAATTCAAAAAAAAATTAAACCCTGGTGGGAAAAGGGGTTCGGCCCCAAAAAATTTTAGAAAATAAAGGGCCCCCAAAAATGTTAAATTTTAAATTTTCTTGAGCGAGGTTCCAGGAAAAAATAATCAAGATAAAAAAGAAAAAAAACCTTTTTTCCCTAGGGGGAAAATTTTTTCCCGGGGGAAAAAAGAAAATAAAATTTTTTTAATTTTCACGGCCGAGCATAAGTAAAAGGCCCAAAGAAAGAAAATAAGATTTGGGCCGGGGGGTATGAAGGTTTTTAAAATTGAAAATTTTTATTAAAAATTATTTTTGTCTAAAAAAATTTTAATGTACTTACATAACGGTCCTTTTTGAGTTTTTCCCCCCAAATCATGGGGGGTAATTGTACTAATTGTTAACGGGCCATTGGTTTCCTTAAAGGGGGGGGGTTTTCCTGCCCCTCTTCTCCCAAAAAATCCCTCCTTTTGTTTTTGGAAAAAAAGTTCCCTTGGAAAAACCTTTTTGAAGGTTAAAAATAAAATATTGGTAAAAAAAAAAGTGAATTACAATTTTCTCCCCAAAAAAAAGATTTAAAAAAAAAAGGGTTTTTTTGGGTTTTTCCCTTTTTTTTTTGAAATTAAATAAGGGGGTTTAACTTAATCATTTTAAAGCCTTTTTAAAAAATTTCACAAAAAAAGGAAGACCAAAAGCCAAATTTAAAAAATTTTTTATTGATGTTATTTAAAGGGGACGAGTAAAAAATTTTGGAAAACCCTTGAGAAAATGAAAAAAAAAAAAGGGGGAAAGGAAACTGGAAAAACAGAATTAGTGGGTTTTTTTTATAAATTTAGTCCTACTGAAAAAGGGGGGAAAAAATTTTCAAAAGTGGAGTTAACCCCTTAATTAAAGTTAAAAAGGGAAATAGGGGAAATAAAATCCCAAAAGGGTTTTTTTTATTTTCCAGGTTTTTTTTTGAGTACCCCCCTTTTTTCCTGAAAAAGGAAACATCTGTACGGGAAAAATGGTCTGGGACAAGCCTCCTGGGGAAAAACCCCAAACCCCCCAAATGATTTAAATCCCCTGTAAAACAAAGGGCCGCCCCCCCAAGGATTTTGGGGAACAAAGGAATAAACCTTTAAATGCGGAAATTAGGGGAAAAAAGTTAGAAAAAAACAAAATATACATTGGGGGCGGGGGCCAAAAAAAAGGAAAGACGTCAAAAATAAAAAATTTTTTTAAAAGTAAAATAAAAATTAAAAAGCAAAAAAAAAAAGGAAAAAAATACCAAAGGAAAAAAGGAAATGACAACAAAAAAAAAAACTAAAATAAAAACATATTAAAAAGGGAAAAAAAAAAAATAAAACCGGTTTGCCCAAAAAAGGGAAAAAAAACGGATGCATTAAGAAAAGGGGTTGGGAAAAGGGGGAAATTTAAAAAAACCCCGGGGGAAAAAGGGGAAAAAATTAAAAAGGGGAAGGGAACCCCGAAACAAAAACACTTTAAAAAAAAGAAAAGAGCAAATAAAAGGAAAACTAAAAATTTTTGACTTCATAAAAGCTATTTTAATGTTGGGTTTCCCTTTTTCCCTAAAATATTTTTTTCTTAAATGTCTTTAAAAACTTTTAAAAAGACAAAACCCAAAAAAGGGCCCCTTTTTCCCATTAAATTAGGACGGCAAGCCTTTGCGCTGGGGGAAAACCCCTCGCCGATTTATTTTTATTATTTAAAGGTTAAGAAGACAGGAATTACATTTTTGGTTTTTCAAAAAATTAACGAAAAAGTCCAAACCCCAAAAAAAAAAAAAAATCAAAAAATAAGGGTAGAAAACCCCAGGGGAAAAAACTTTGAAACCAGTAAAAGATTTTTTTAAAAAGGTTTACAATTTCAAAAAATAAATGCTTTTAAGACGATGAAAAAGCAAAAAGGGTATTTTTTAAAGAAAAAAAGGGGGAAAGGGGGGAAAAAAGATAATATGCCAAAAGGGGGGGGAAATAAAAAGGGGGGGGGGGGAAACACGGGACAAACCATCAATAAACAGGGGAAAAAAAAGGGATTTATATTTTTCCTTGTTAATGCCCAAACCCCCCAAAAAAATTTTATTTTAAACCTCAAAAATAACTTTTTCTAACCCCAAAACAACTATGGAAGACGGAGGGATTTTAAAAAGATTCCCCCCCTTAAGTAGAAGTAACGAAAAGGGGCTACAGAATTTGGTTTTTTTTTTTTTTGGTATAAAATTTTTCCCTTTTCCCGGGTTTAAGGCCGGGGGAAAAAGGGCGCCCCTTTTTCATTTAAGTGTCTAAAAATTTGTAAAAAATTTTCAAAATTTTTAAAAAAAGTAAAAAACTTTAAAATTTTTTTTAAATTTTCCTTTTAAATTAATTTTCCACATTTTACCCCCCCCATTTTAAAGGGTTGACCCAGGAATTTAAACAAAAAAGGGGGAAAAAAAGTGTTTTTTGGGGTGGGTATTAAAGGCTAAACGTGTGTGAAATTTCCCCCGGAAAAAAATGGATTTTTTCAAATAAAAAAGATAAAGAGTGTTTTTCCAACCCAATCAGCCCCCTATGGGAAGATTTTTCCCCCCAAAATTTAAAAAATTTAAGGGGGTTTTACACAAGAGTTTTGGCACCAATAAAAATTTTTTTAAAGCACCCCCGGGAGCCTAAGCCCCTTCCCGGAACCGGGTTTCCCTTTTTACATTTAAAACTTTCTTTTTTCCTTGGGGGAAAAATTTTAAAATTTTTGCAGGTAAAAGGTTTTAAAGCAATATATTTTTTCATTTTAAATTTTTAAATCAAAACATTTTTGAATTAAGAAAATTTTAAAAAGGTTAAATTTTAAAAAATAAAATTTTAAAATTTTAATTTCCATTTAGTTTTCCCCCGGGGAACTTTAATTTTTTTCCCCCCCCAAAAGAATTTTTGTTGGGGGGGCATTTTTTAAATCCCAAAAACAAAAAGATGCGGAAAGGCCAAATTTTTTAATTTTATCAATCCAGAGGGAAGAAAATTATTTTTAAGGGGGAATTACTTTTCCGCCTTTTTTGGGAAGTTTTTAACGATTTTTTTTAAAAGCTGGGGCAAGACAAAAAAAGGGGCTGACCAAAAAACCCCCATTAAAAACCAAATCTCTTTTTTTTAAAAAACTAAAACGGCTAAAACACAAAAAAAGGAGGAAGGGGGAAAAAATGTACCTATCAGGGTTTTCCCCCTTTTTTATAAAAGATACCCCTTATTTTTTAAATAATAAAAAAAGAAAATAAAACCGTTTGGACTCCCCAATTTTTTTCCATGTGTCGTCTTAAAACGGGTTTTTTCAATATCTGAGCATTTTTGCAGGAAGATTGGAATTTACATTTGGGCCTTTGCGAAAGGGGTTTTTTTTCCGGTTTGTTATCCCCTTTGGGGGAAAAACAGGAAAAAATTGGAAGTTTTCATAAACCCCTCTTAAGTTTTGAAATAAAAGTGACTTTTTAAAAATACAAAACAAAAAAAAAAAAAAAAAATTAATTTTTTTTGAAAAGGGGTTTTGCCTTGTTTTGGAAAAAAAAATACAGATTTTTTAAAACTTTTTTTTTTGGGGGTTTAAAGTGAAAGGGGGAAATTTTTTCCCCTAGACCCTTTAAACAGGGACTTCCCGATGGGGGTTTTTGTAATTTAAAACCCTAAAATTTTTTTTTTAAAGATACCCGGGAGGGAGAAAAAATTGGGCGCAGAAACCAGGGGGGTTTAAATCAAACCCCCGTTTAAAAAATTAAAAAAAATTTTAAAACCCCTAAAAAAAATTGTTGGTTTTTCAGAGCCCCCAGGCCAAAAAAACCCCAAAAGCCGGGGCAAAAAAACTAAAAAAAAAAAAAGGAAGGGCCCAATGGGGATTGACCCGGGGGGAAGGAAAAAAAAATGGGTGGGAAGTAGGGAAAAAAAATTTGGAAAATCAGCAAGGGGTTTTGGGGTCGGCTTTAATTTTTGGAAATTTTGTAAAATTTAAACCCCCCAAAAAAACAGACCCAAAAAGAGGAAAAAAGGGCGACGGAATTTAAAGCGAAAAGAAAAAATTAAATATTTACCGGGGAAAAAAATTTAAATTTTAAAAAATTTTTAAAAAAAAAGCAAAATTGGGGGAGCCAGGAACGGAAAAACCCCGGAGTGGGAAGAACCTGAAAAAAAATGGAAAAGGCCGGAGCCCCGGGAAGGGGAAGAAAAAGGACACGGGATTAAATTAAGAAAAAGGCAAAAATTTTGGAGGGGCGGGGGAAGAAAAAAAAGATTTTGGGGAAATAAGTAAAACACCCAATTAATTTTTTTGAAAACAACTTGGCAACGCAATTTTAATAAAAACAAAAAAATTTTCCCTTTTTTCAAAAAAATGGGATTATAAACTTTTTTTTGGTTAATTTAAACAAAAAACGAAACCGTTTTTTTTTACATTTTAAAAACGCCTGGAACTCAAAAAAGGGAAAAACCAAAACACAGGAACGGAAAGAACCTTTTCCTTTTTCTCATTTTTTCTAAAAGAGGAGGGGATCATTTGTTTTTGAAAAAGGGCCCGAAAAACCCTTTTCCCTTTTTGGGAACCTGCAGAAAACGCCCATTAAAAAAAAAAGAGGCCTTTTTCCCTTTTCTTTTCGGGAACCCTTTTTTTCCTAAAAAAACACTTTAAAATTTTTTGTTTTTTTTAAAATTTTTAAAATTGTTGGGATTTTTCCAAAAAGGGGAATTCTGTAAAACAAAATAAAAAAAAACAACCACTTGTCGCCTTATTCTTTTTTGGGATTTTATTCCAGCCTTGAATTTGAATTCTTTTCCCTTTGGGGGTTTTTGACGGGAAAAAAAGGGATCCAGGGGGAAAGGGAGGTTTTTTTAAAGAAAAAAATAAAGCGGGACATTGGTTTCCGTAAGGGTATTAAAACAAAACTTGTTAGCTGTCCAAAACTTTTAAACCTTTTTAAAGTTATAAAATTAACTAAGAAAAAAAAGCCCTTTTTCCCCAAAATGTCATTAAACATGGTTTTTTTCAAGGTTTTAAAAATTATGAAGGGGCCCCGAATCCCCCTTACCTAAACTATTTAAAAAAAAATAAAATCAATCAACGGGTTTTTTTCCAAATTTGCATTTCCCTGTTAATTTTCCATATGACCCTTTTAAAAAAGAAAAATTTCGATGACTTTTTTTTTTCTTTTTTGTTAAAAACCCGGGGGTTTTCTTTAAAACATTTGCCTCCGTCAGCTTTTCAAAACATTTCCCCAAAAAGGGTTAGGGTTGAGGGGTACAAAACCCCCCCTTAAAATTGGCAACCCCTTAATTTTTAGATTCTATTTTGGCAAAATTCAGCCCCAACCGGTTTTCCATCCCTTTTTTAATTTTTTTGGTCAACAGAGTTCCAAGGTTGTGGGGGGCTGTTTTTTAAATTTTGATCCTGGTTTCCTTAAACGCCAAACGTTAATTTTTTTTAAAAATTTCAGGTTTTAAGGGGCCCCCCCTGCCGTTTTCAAGGAGTGTTTCAACCCCCTTAAAACCCTTGGGGGATAAAGGGGGGAAAAACCCTCCTTTCTGGGTTACAGGGGTCCCCCTTTTTCCCCCGTTGGCGGCCCCCTCCCCTCAACCCCGTAGGAAATTGTTTTTATTTGATTTCACCCCCAAAGGGCCCGACATAACTTTGGTTTTTTTGAAAACTTCAAAATTTATAATATTGGCAAACATTTTAAACCCCCCCTTTTTTTTTCAAACCCCTCGAAAAACTTTGGGGGTTTTTTATAACCCCCAAAAAGTTAAAGGGGCCCCAGAATTTTTTGGGTTTAAAGCCTTTTCTTTAAAATTTTTTTTGGGGTGCCATTTGAAAAAAATGCCCCTCTAAAAAGAGGAAAAAACTTTTGTGTTTATCAAAAAATTTTTTTCCCCCAAGGAAAAAATTTCTTTTTAAAAATCGAGGGCGAAAAAGGGAAAAAAGGATTATGCGTGAAGAAACCCCCTTTTTAAACACAACTGGCCAACCCCTTTAAAAAAATTTTGGAACACGAAAATTTTAAAAAAAAATAGTTTTTGCCCCTGAAAATTTGGGAAATTGTACAAGAAAAAAAAATTGTTTTTCCCATTTTAAAACTTTTTTTTTGAGGTTTTCCCCCCCAAAATTTTTTTTTCCACCTTTCAAAGCTGGGTTTTGAGGGCCCCACCCTCATCCCTTCGGCTCCCTTTTTTTCCAAAAAAGGGCCCCCCAAAATTCAAATCTGAACTTTCTTTAAAAAATTTTCCCTTAAATTAAAAAACAACTTTTTAAAGAAGTCCTTTTGGGTAAATTTCCACCTAAAACCCCTCCTCCCAATGGATTTTTTTAACCCCCCCCCCTTTCTACCCTTTTATACCATGCAACCCTTACGGGAAACCCCTTATCCCCCGGGACAAAACAGGGTTTTCTTTTTTAAAAAAACCTCACGGAAAAGTTTTAAACAAAAAAAAAATTTTTTTTCCCTTTAAAATAAAAGTATAAAATTTTAAATTTGTTAAAAAAAAAGTTTTGAAGGACAAAAACAATTTATTCAAAGAAGAAGAAATTGTTTCAATTCATTAACATGAACAGCAGATATGAATGTAAAATTTTTAAAAGAAAAAGGGTTGTTTGGGAACAGAAAAACCCCCAAAGGGAAAATAAAAAGGGTTATTACGGGAACAAAAGGGGGAAAAATTTGGGGAATTAAGCCTGATGCTTAATGGCCACAATGGTTCAGCATGAAGAGAGGGGAAGAAGGGCCTGAAAGAAAATTTGACATTTTTTTGGGAAAAGAAAATATTTAGCAGCCTTTTCAGAAGAAAACAATAGGTGGGTCCACAAAAAAAATGGAAGGACACTTTCCCATACACAAACCTAACATGGGCATTCCCCCGACATTGAAAACAATGGTAGTCAAGAGAAAATTTTTGGGGGAGGGTGTTTTTTTGCTTTTGGGGCTTGTGTCCAAGGAAGAACCTTTTTAAAGAATCAAAGGGTTGTTTAGGGGATTCCAAGTTGAGGGCGAATAATGGAAAAAAGAAGGGCCCTGGATGTTAAGATTTTTAACCATCCATCAACTTTCCCTCCCAAAATATTGCTACCTGAAGCCCAGGGGGTGAGTCAGAAATCAGACTGTGTTGAGGATCAGTGTCAGGATCCCATTTAGGGAAGGGGGCATCTATCCCGAAGAATAAGAGCAAACCAATTACATTTGTTATCCCGCCTATCTAGTTCTTTTTCATGCAACATGTGGGGACTTTAAAAAATAAAAATCCTAAATTAAATTTTAATACCTTTTTAAAAGCTTTTTTTCTACCTTTGTATTTTTTTTTAAAACCCTCCGGACACTGAGTTTTTTGCACCTTATTTCGTTGGGGCTTTGATTTTGTTATTCAAATTTAGTTCAATTCAATTTTATTTATATAGGCCCACAATCAAAATTGCCCAAAATGCTTTAAAGAACCAGAGTCTGACCCCGAGGCACTTTAAAGGGAACGGAAGGAAAACTCCTTTTTTAAAAGGGAAACCCTTAAGAACCCCATAGGGGGGCCCCCCTCGATGGCCGGGCTGGGTAAAAGGGGGAAAGGAGGAAGATGGACAACTAGGAATGGGGGGGAGGAGAAGGACATGGCATAAACAAACAGGGTTGGCAATGGGCAATGTTAGGGGCCAGCATTTAGATTAAGTTAGTGAACATTATGGATAATGTGTGCCGAGAACAGAGATGGGAAAAAGACACAGAAGCAAAAAACTGCAAATTTTATTTTTTACATTACAGTCTGCAGAAATATTAACCCAAAATTTATCTGTAGAAAGGAAATAAACGGTTAAAATGGATCATTTGACAATAAACAGGCAGGAAAAGCCCTGGGGGCCAAAACACCGGAAAGGAAGAGAAAGAGACCAGAGAAATAAGGACTACGGGACAGAGGGGCACAGAGTTAAAAATGAAAAAAGGCTAATACATTGGGGTGGGTCTGAGGGAGAGAAAAAAGGTGCAGAAGTCATGGGGAAATCCCCCGCAGCCAGGCCTTACACAAAGGGGTGGCAGTTGCGACCAGCCCCCACAAGGGCTATATCCTTAAATGTAACAGTTCTTTGAGATAATTTGGGCTAACTATAAGTTTAATAAATAACTAAGATTTAATAAACAATTATGTTTGTCAAACAAAAGGTTTTAAGCAATTTTAAAATTATTCTTGGGATAATATGGTACTATCAGCTCTTTGAGATATGAAGGACCTGGCCAAGGGGGCCCTTTTAAAAAGGGAAGGTTTTAAAAAAAATTCTGGATTTTACAGGAAGCCAAGAAGAGAATTATACAGGGGTAAAAAGATCTCTTCAATTATCATACTCTTTGCATTTTTGGGTCACCTGAGTTTTTTAAGTTTAAAGACATCCTGATAATAGGAATTCAAGGTCCAGCCTTGTTAACAAAGAAAGACCGTTTTTCAGGACTCTGGCGAAAGTTCCTAATCTTACTGATATTTTAGGGGAAAAAAAAGGCAGTCCCAGAGGCTTGTTTTATATGTGAGTTTAAACAAATCCCGGGTCAAAAAAAAACTCCCAAAGGGTTTCCCCACAGTTTACTGGGGGCTAAATGAAACCATCCAAGTAACTATATGATTGATAAACTGTTTCTGAGGTGTTTGGGACCAAACAAAATAACCCCGTTTTTTCTAATTCAAAAAAGAAAGTTTCAGGTCATCCAGGCCTTTATGTCTTTAAACATCCTGAATATGGTTAACTGATCTGGGCTGTTCCTTTAATCCCCAAAAACATTTCCAATCTTTCCCAAAAGGGTACTAATAAAGTTCAAATGCAGCATAAGATCTAGCAGGACAATTAGAACAGTCCCGTCATCATGAGAAGGTGGTTGGGAAATTTTACCATGCTGTTTCTGTTTTGATGAACCAAACCTGACTGAAAACTTTAGACAAAACCTTTCCCATGTAGATGGTCCCCAACTGATGCAACAGCCTTTTCAAGATTTTTTTCTCCCAAGGGGGGAAATTAATAGTCTATTTTTTCCAAAATGTCGAGTCCAAAAAGGCTTTTTTGAAAAGGGTTTTATAACTGCAACCTTGCCTGGGAAATATCCTTACCAAAAGGGGTTTTTTTTGGTCTGATGTGTTGTGCCAATCAAAACAAAACATCTTTGAAATCAGTATAGGATCCAAAAAACATGTTGATGATTTAGATTTTGAAATTTAAATCAATTTTGCCAGGTCTATGGGAGAAACAGTTAACCAAAACGACTGGAAGACATTTTTAAAAACCTTTCTTGACACACCCCAAAACATTAACAGTTTGGCAGGGGAAGATGGGTTCTATCTCTATATCTTCTATATCTACTATTTTGTTTCTAAAAAACTCATAAATTACCATGAGGCTAGAGGATGCATGGGTTTAACAGGCTAATATCTTTTTCGACTTTCTACAGTGCTGAAAAAAAAACCCAGGGGTTTTTCTGCCTCTATTAATGATGAAAAAGCCTTAAAAGGGGTTTTTTTCTTATGAAACTTCCTTCCCGGCTAGGGGAAATTCCCAAATTAGTGGATAGCCATTTCCTTTCCAGCTTTTAGATTATATCTACTTTAAAAGTCGTGTTGTGAATCATACCATGGAGCTAGCTTCCTCTAATTAACAACCTTCTTCTTTTTTCAGAGGCAGCAGAGTCAAGGTCAAACGTAATGAAGCCCAGCAGTACTATCAACTTGGGTAAGTTTGGGCCATTGCCCTCTGTAAAAACTGGCACATTCAAATGTTACTAAAGAATGATCGGATAAAAGAGGGTTCTAAGGGAATACTGTCAAATATTGAGCTTCTATGCCATAAGTCAGTACAAGGTCAAGGGTGTGATTAAAACAGTGAGTTGGTTTGTTAGCATTTTGCAAGAAGCCAATTGAGTCTGATACTGAATAGAAGGTACAAACACTGAATATGACATCAGCATTAAACATAAAAAGTTCAGGATTGAGGCAAAGGATCTTTGATTATGTGCCCAGAAATGCAGGAAGTTTAGCTTGAATTAAATTTCAATGGAATAGGATGACTCATAGTCTGAGAAAAATAATAGCTATTTATTAAAAATAATAGCTCTAAAAGACAGATTAAAACTTTAAAAATTGTCAATTTTGAAGTTTATCGACTTTTAATACTTTTTCAAACCCTCACGGACACCTTGGATGAGTAAACTAGAAACTTAGATGGGAGAAAGTTTAGAGAACAATGTATTTAAATAAGTGTTAAACTTCATTTGGTCATAGGAAATATTAGCAGAAGAAATAAAAGGTGTAAAGGTGAACAAATACATGTCTGAGTAAGTAGAAATTTGTGTTTTTTTCCTTGAAGGAATTTGGAGTTTCATATGGGGTGACTCTAGCTGCAATTGAACCAAAGCATATAGAAGTAAAAGGTCACTGCTCAGGAACAGATGATCAGTGCATGAAGTAAATGTAAATGAATACTTGATGATGAAATTATGTACAGTAACAGTCCAGAAATTTGGGTACACCTTCTGATTCAGTGGTTTTTCTTTATTTTCTGACTTTTGGCACATTATATATTGATGCTGAAGGCGTGAAACTATGAAGGAACACAGATGGAATTATAGTTAAGGAAAAGTGGCAGAAAGCAAGCAGAATATGTTTTTGTATTTGGATTGTGAGGGAGTAGCCACCTTTTGCTTTGATGACCTTTGCACACTGTTGGCACATTGTGTCCAATGACTTTGATGAGGTAGCCACCTGGAATGGTTTCCAACAGTCTTGAAGGAGTTCCCAGAGGTGCTGAGCGCTTGTTGGTATTTTTCCTTCAGTCCTGCGCTTAAGTGATCCCCAAAGCATCACAGATTGGGTGTGGGTGGTGACTGCGAAGGCCAGGTGGTCTGATGCAGCACTCCATCACTCTCCTTTTGGTGAAATAGCCCTCATATAGCCTGGAGTAAAGTGTTTCAGGTGCGTCCTGTTGAAAACAAATGATGGTCCAAATTAAGTGGCAAACGAGATGGATGGCATTGCTGTTGCAGAGATACTGTAATGCAGCCATGCTGGATTAGGTTTGCCTTGAATTTGGAATAAATGAGCAACAGTGTCTGTAGCAAAGCACCCCCACACCATCACACCTCCTCACATAAGAAAAAACAGTGAATGAGAAGGTGTGTCCAAACACGGCTGGTACTGTAAATAAAGCAGCAATTGAGGCTAAGTGGAAGACACAATACTGTGGTGCTGGAGTGAATAATAGGGACTACAGACAAGTTCCAAAGCATGTGTTTAAAGTGTGCATTGTCATCTCCAAGGATGACAGAAGCCTGAGGAGGACTGCTGTTGGCTTTACAGTAACATGTGTACTGTATGGAAAAATAAGATGGGTAAAATGGTGAAGGGGAACGTTAACAGCTGTGTATACACACAGATGCAGGTTGCACAGGTTTACTGTCCAAATAATGAAAATATTTTTTCTACTGTGTGTGAAAGCTACTTGAGGTGTGACTTGCTGCAGATGCTCCACAAGTTTGTGGCCCACATACGTCCCCCTTGGACTTGAAAATGTCATAGGGCAGCAGTGTGTTGTAAGAAGGTCTACTGAGGAATTGTGTTTTGAGGTTTTGTGACAAGAAAGGAACTCTGCCACAATCTAAGGAAAAAAATTGTGTAAGTTAAGATTTAAAGATCCCGTAAATTTGGACATACTAAAAGAAGGAAGGGAAAGACTGGCTCACACTGCACACTGTGGAACTAATGTTCCACTTGCCTCCCTAATGAACATGACAGCAAGTCTACTGAGTGCTTGGTGATATTAAGGTGCTTTACAAGACTGGTAGGTAGAAGACTTAATTAGCCGGATTGTTGTGTTAACGACTGTTTTGATTGGCCCTTCACTTATGATTTCCAATGATCCAGTTGATAAAATTGAGAGATTCTTTTTCCACTTTTATGACACTGAAGCATTCTATAAGTTAATAAAAGATGACATGACAACAATGAAATGATATTCTCCATCAAAACAAAAAACTCCTGGCATAAAAGATGTAAAGAATTTTTAAATGGCCTGACTCTCTGTAAAGAGTGTTGGCCATCTTTCTGTGTGTCTTTTCACTGGGCTCCAGGTTGAGCAACTCTTGTCTTGTCCAAGGCATATGTAGAGTCCATGCTGTGTGGGAGATGACAACAGCATCTGAATGGTGTTTCTTCCACCTCCTCTATAAGTTTCCTTTGGTTTGTGGACTCCATGCTGGATTCATGTTCACCATCAAGGAAAATTGCAGAATAAAATTGGTGATCATTTGGGTCTTTTGCCACTTCTCTTAGGTGCTTGAAGCTTTTCTTCTTCTTCCAATGACTTCTGGCCCCAAGTTGACAAGCAGCTAAGGGCGCCAGTTTGCCCTACGATAGTTGGCCATTTTGTTACTTGAGGCTATTTCTCCATCCATTGCATCCAGTGGATGAGCCTGGTTCTTTGAGGCATGTGTGTTTCTGAATGAGTGCAGTTGCAAAGGCCTGAAAGTGTTTATCAGTGGGAAATGACTTGAAGCTGTAAATGGTCTCTGCAAGTTTTGAAGAAAGTCATGCTTCATGTCCTTAGGCACCTGTAGGTATATGTTATCTCTCATATAGAGGGAGATTTCCCTGGCGTAATCTGTTTTCAACATCCTAGAGAGAGAAATGAGAATTTGAAAAATCTCTGTGCCATGGAGACAGAGTGAGAGAGAAGAGCGACTATTAGGGGAGGGAGAGAGGATCTCAGTGAGAGCTATGTTTTAGTGTGGAGTGTTGGCAACAGGGGAATTATCTTCTGAGTAGAGGAGGGGGCTCTGTATTTCGTGCACTGGAAAACTGAATTGTAACAATGGGACCAATCATAGACCAAACACTGCTCCCCTGATTGAGTACACCTCTGTAAAAGATGCCCGGCCTTTGTTTCTGCAAGAGAGCTAACAGTATTAGTGATAGTCACGGCTTGTGTATATTCCACCGGCATGCTAACATAAACACAGTAGCTCCTCTCTCTGCTGAACACCATTAACGAACAGCAGAGGTCCACCTAATGGCAGTCAACACATAATTGCAGGTGACTTTAATAAGGCCAACTTTTAGAGTGTACTCGAGGAAATTCTGCCAACATGTCCAGTGTTCTACTAGAGGGGAGAAGACTCTGGATCATGTTTACTCCTGGCATTAAGCAGCGATACAGAGCCATTCCCTCCCCCACCCGGCCAGTCAGATCATCTCTCCCTCCTGCTCCCCAAAGCACCACCTCCCTCAGACGCAGGCGCCAGGCCCCACAAAGACTGTTTCCCGCCTTTTAGGCCCTGAATGCACTCTCACACATCAAGACTGCTTCAAACAGGCAGACTGGGTTATATCTGAACACCAGAAGCTGGGAAACACTGACCAGGAGCGGTGCTGGACTACATCAAGTTCTGCATCAGAAATGTGACTGTGGATAAAAACATTCAGGTTTTCCCAAACCAGAAACCCTGGATGACCAGCAAGGTCCAGCACTTCTCCTCAGAGCCCAGCTGACGCTGCCTTCCAGGTCAGGTGACAGAGCTCTGTACAGGGCTGCTGGAGATGACCTGAAAAAAGGAATTAAAAAACCAAAGGCAGACCATAAGAGGAGCATAGAGTCCCACCTGTCCAGCCACAACACACGGAAGGTGGCAGGGTATACAAGACATCTGAAACTACAGAGGGATGTCATGTGTCAGCAGGAGACCTGAGTCGCCCGGCGCTGGCAGAGGGAGCTAAATTGCTTCTTAGCTACGGCAACTCACCACAACATCAGCACTCATCTGTTCCAGCCATCTGGAGCAGCCTTGCAAAGCTACGTCCGGATGCTCTTTGTGGATTACAGTTCCATCTTCAACACAATCCTTCCCGACATTATCATCACTTAAAACTGGACACTCTCTGCCTCCCCCCTCTCACATGTGCCTGGATAAAGGGACTTTCCTAACAAACTGACCCCAGACTGTGAGACTCTGCCCCACCTGTCCCCTCCATTCATGCAGCTGAGCACCAGTTCTCCCAAGGGCTGTGTGCCAGGCAGGCATCATCTCCGCCAACATCTCCTGGACAGACAACATGACAGTGGTCATCAGAAGGCTCAAGCCAGCGGCCACCTTCCTGAGGGTCCTCAAGAGCACAACCCTGGACTCCATCCTGCTGCCTTGACCTGCTACCGGCTCGTCCATTGAGAGCCTGCTGGCCGTACTGCATCCACAGCCTTATATTAGCACAGCGCAGCTGCTGTGGCAGACAGGGAGAGGCTTCAGAGAGATTAGTAAAAAGGTGGCATGGAAGATCATCTTTTGTTCTTTTCAATCTCTGAAAGTATACAATGTGTTAGTGTGTCCAGATTTTTTTCCCTCTTTTTTGTGTCTGTGCTCTTAATCTACCCTTCTTTGCCTCTCCTCTGGCAACATCATATCACTTCTCACCGTGTGTGATTTTTCCTTTAAATCCTCAGGACTAGACGATGACTGGGCTCGATCTGAGGACAGTTTATACTTATAAGGGAGGAATCTTTCTTTGCATCGGCTTTCTGTCTTTTTAACGGAGTCAGCTGACTTCGTCCAATCCATCCTCGTCCATGAAGTTTGTGTTGGAAAAATACTTTCCTCCTGATGAGGAAATGAAATAGAATTCTTTACAGACAGGTTATTGTCTTTTTATATTAGCTATTATAAAATAAAAGTTTACAGAGTAATCAATTTCTGCGCAGGATCAGAGCTCATGCAGCACTGCAAAATGCTGCAGGAGTCTGACCCTGGGTTCCTCAGTTCCCAGAGTACTTATGCATGTTTCTCCACATACCAGGATGGCAGGGGAGACAAAATAATCTGAATGTCATAAAATAGAGATTAAGTGTAAGTTGTGCTCTGAGGCACGGAACATAACAAGGTGTCTTGACAGTAAACAAATTACATTAGGCCACTACAGATCATGTTGTATGCTAGCTTCCCAAGAACCAGAATACACAAGTTTATGAGAATATCTGAATGCATGATAAGAGAGTATATAGTTATATGATAAATTGACATTACACTTCACACTTTACTTACTATACTTTGTATTTATATTTTCATAAGTGTTCCTTTTTTAAAGTTTGTGTTATCTATTTATATGTGTGACTTAAAACCAGAGTCTCCTGCAAAATTTTTGTTATTTTAGCATAATGACAATAAAGACTCTTGAATCTATGTTTTTATTTTTGGATAGCTATTTTTCTAATGCATCTAGTGTAACACTGTGGGCCTAGGGACCACTGCAATTTCAAAACCTTCCTGTGTGTAGCCTGCTGTACATATGGTTTTGACAATAAAGATTGACTTTTGACTTTGAAGAAGGGCTAGCGTGGTTGGCGCTAGCTTACAAGTGCTCATTACATCAGCGTGTGTAAGCTAGCGTATAGTCAGCCCTTCACATAGATCTTAATAAAACTACTCCTTCATTCTAACTTTTAGGATAACAAAGAATTTCAGCAAGCGTGTGCTTCTTAACGGTTGGTAAATTAAGAGCTACAGCCATTGATGCTGCAGTAAATGCTTAATATTAAGTGGGACATTTAGAAAAGCGCTAATGACGTTAAGCGCTAGCTAATTGCCCTTACGCTAATATATGCTTAACCTCTGTGGTGTCTGTTGGGACCGACTCAGCAAAATAAATAAATAAATAAATAAATATAAATAAAAAGGCGAGTGTCATTTCAGCTTGCTCCAGGAGTATTTTAATTGGCCAATCTGAAGAAGACTCGGTTAACCTGGGAAACCTTCCTTGCCCGACAGATGAGGGCATACGGACATAAGACCTAAGAACTTACTAAATAAAAGAGTGCGATAAAATCTTCAGGTTGGCAGCAACTTACCTTAACATGGCAGAGACAGAAGCTTTCTTTCACGCTTTCAACGTTAACTGCGGACATTACCGAGCACCGCGTCTTCACGGGGAATGCGCATGTCTGCAATATAGTGCTGCCACCTAGTGTCGAGCATAGGTGTCAGGTTGCGAGGACGGCTCTTCATCACTCCATACTTTCTCAGGCTGATGACTTTAATTACTTTACTCCACATAAAAAGTTTTATTAACTAAGTGTAACATAGCCTTGAGAGAATCAACCAAAGTAAGCTTTTATATCAGTTAAGATTACTTCTTATTTTAAGCTATATATTAACAATTACATTTACAGTGTTCATACTCTCGCTTTCTTGCTCAATATTCAGAACTCTCAGTCCTCAATGATCTTGGCTCCAGCAGCTTCATTAACCTCGTCATTTAAAAAGCCTGCACCTCCTTTGGTTGCTTCTCTTTTTCATTTTCTGCCACAAAGCTTGTGACTGGGAAATCTCTTACAACAGAACTCTAAACTCGAAGCTCTTTAATACCATTCTCTTCTTTTAAGAATACATTACAAACCATAATCCACAATCCTTGTACTTGTTTTTAGTCATTTACCATGAACCTCACTGTATATATGCACATATTACACTGTCATTTTTTCATTGATATGTAATGAATTTGTACTGTGATCCTTTGTCTTATCTACTGGATTGTGTCTCACCCATGGCCAGGTTGTCACTGCAAATGAAAAGTTAGTTCTCAAAAGGACTTACCTATGGTTAAATAGGCTGAAATAAAAATCCTACTATATATGCTACTGTATATGTGTGTTTTATTTTTAACACTTGTGGCAAGTCATCAGTTTATTCC
The DNA here is from genome assembly GCA_016801885.1 of Toxotes chatareus. Lineage (NCBI taxonomy): Eukaryota > Metazoa > Chordata > Actinopteri > Toxotidae > Toxotes > Toxotes chatareus. The sequence goes on from JAFBJY010000261.1 coordinate 22,961, forward strand.
ATTCTTTCATACACCTTTCTGCTGATGTTGATGGATTAACACAATTCTTGAAATGAATCCACTTTTAATGTGCAATAAAAGGTATTTATGAAGCTCTTGCTCTGAGTTTGTTGCTATTTTCTTTTTCATACCATATCACTAAGTTTGCACTCTATTGTAACCATCCAAGAACACACTGATGAGGTTTTCCCACAATTTATAATTAATTACAAGTCATTTTCTGTAGCTTTAATCAGCTACATAAATAATAAAATGTTGATTGAATATTTGCTGTCTATGTTAGAATAATCTGCTTTCCTCATGTGTCTTTTTGTGCTTGTGCCAGTTTAATGACACTGAAACAGTAATTCACCCAAGCATCCTGTTAGATTCATTATAGGCTTGTGTTGATCTGGTTCATGAAAATGAAGTCAGTGCCATTACTGTTGAGGTTACAGTAGGTTCATTGAAATTCAATATAACTGTGACCACAAATGAATAGAGCACATCAAATATATGTTCATTTACAATAACTAGTTAGGAAAATAAAACTGATATTGACGGATTACATTAATTGTTGAAATGAATACAGATTTTAATGTGCAATAAAGTATTTATGAAGCTCTTGCTCTGAGTTTGTTGATGGTTTTCCTTAACTTATCTTCATTCTGTTGCTGGCACAAAAAAGATGGTTCAGTTGTCAGGTCACATTTGAATAAGACTCAAAAGAAAAACATTTAGCTAAAGCGAGATGGTGGATCACAATGAATCACACATGTAGCATCTTGTCAGGACAGGTGCATGAATGTGAGCTTCAGCTGTAGATGATCATGTATGAACCTACAGTATTAAATGAAGTCATACATGACAAGTATTCAAATCAAAGTGTAGAGCTGCACTTGATCATTTTTATTCTTTACACACTGTCTTTGGAATGCTTTTGAATTTTCAATAATCTGACTGATGTATCAGAACACCCTACACTTGCTGGGATTTTCACTCGCAAGTTTGAGATTAACTGTGAATGTAGTCAAAACAAAAAGCATCCAGTGAGCAGCAGCTTAGAGGAGGTGTGGCTCATGACGTCACCATCCATCTGCCTTTGATCCCCAGGCAACGGCTCCTGACGTCACTACGGCGGCTTGGCCAGATGATATAAATGAGGCCTTCCTTCACTGACTCAACCCAGCGTTTCTGAGGAGGTAGGGACCCAGCTCTGGTGGCGGTGCGTCGCCGGTGTCTCAGGCTACCAACACGTCTTTGCTGGGGCATTCAAGTCAGCTTTCGTTCCGCTCATGCTGCGGATCCCCTTACTGATAACGGTTCATTTTGAGCGTCTGTGAGGTTAATATCCAGGAGAACTGAATACAGATGTGACCCGGGCCACCAGACTCTGTCCCTTCTCTCTCGCTCCCTGAGAGAGAGAAACAGAAATTTTAACTCTCTTCTTTCTCTCAGGGAGCAGAAGAAAAAGCTTCTGAAAGAGATCCTTATTTAAATGTAGATTATTTCTATTTCTATACATCCCATTTCTCCAGCAGGGAGAGTTTTTCCTCTCTGTGTTGTATCTCTCTGGGTTCCTCCTCTCTCTCAGGCAGAGAGAGAAGGGAAAGAAACAAGGGTCTCTCTCTCTCTGTCAGGCAGAGGCAGCGAAGGTTACCTGAGAGACTTCCCCTCTCTCTCCTTGAGACAGACAGAGATCGAGACGCTTTTCACTCTCTCTTTCTGTCTCTATCGATCAGAGAGGGAGGGAGCGAAGAAGAGCATGGCCTTCTTTCGCCCGCACTCCTCAGCGAGAAAGAGAGCGTTTTTCCGTAACGCTAACCCTCTTTCTCCACCACTGCTTCTCTCTTTCTCTTCCCCTCCTCAGAGAGAGTTTTTTCTCTCTTTCTCTGTAAAGGCGCAGTACTAATTAATGAAGATAAATTGAATTGAATTGAGATTGATGGCAATAAAATAAGAGAGTTAGAATGATATCCTCCATCATCTCTGCCCTTCATTTTTCATACAGTAGATAAAAGATGAAGATAAGATAGACAGCCATTAATTGTGTCTCCCACAATGGGGAAATTACACTGTTACAGCAACGAAGAGCGAATTACAATAGGGTACCAGGCACTCAGAATATACACAGATGCTTCTGAATGGAATATAAAGAATCAAGAAAAAAATGACTTATTAGAAACAATAATAATAAATACCATAAACAATGTATTAGTGACCATGCACTGTTTGAACAGTAAGAGAGATAAAAGAAAAGCTGCACATATAGCAATTTTAAATGGGAGTGGTATGTGTATGTTTTTTGTGTGCATGTGGTTTGCTCAGCACAGTTGGTTGTAGTTCTTTAGGTGTAACTAGAAAATATCTTCTTGAATCCACATCAACAACTTGCCACTGAGAAATATCCAAATTACAAATGGAAGCGATTTACAGGCCATGAATGAGGCAAAAGTGATACGAAATGCAGCTCAAAGTCACAATTGGAAGAATCCAGATGGCTCAAATGACAAGAGTGTGGGTATACATTACAGATAGCTGTTACTACTCTGTGGTATGTCTGAGGTGTACCATGTTGAAATAAAAGCTCTTTATACAACCTGCAGACAGTATTAGATGAAGCAGTATTAAAGTAACATTGTGGAATTCAGCCAGTACCATTGTGCTTTGGAAAGGAAACTTTGCGGAAAGTTTTCAGAAAGATGGAAAAAAAGAAGCAAAGAAGAAGATGTGCTCATAAGATTACATACCCTGGCAAAATTTGTAAAATATTTTTCAGAAAATATGTTTGATCATGCAAAAATGTTTCTTTCATTCAGAGTTAGTGGTCAGGCAAAGTTATTTATTATCACACAATTATATTTGCTCTTTTTAAATTGTAGTGACACAAGTTGAAACACCAAAATGGCCCTGATCAAAAGTATACATACCCTTGAAGTTTTGGCCTGATATCATGCACACATGTTGACACAAACAGGTTTAAATGGGTTTTAAGGGTCACTGTCCACATCTGTCACCTGTTTGGGTGTAATTAGTGTGTGTGTATAAAAAGTCAGTGAGTCTATGGGCTCCTGACAGACCCAAAGCAAAAAGAACTGCAAGAACTGGGGAAAGCAAAAGAACTGTCACAGGACCTACGAGAGAAGGTAGCTGAACTTTATAAAGCAGGTAAAGGATATAAAAAGATAGCCAAACATTTGAGAATAACAATCAGTAGAGTTCAAACTCTGATGAAAAAGTGGAAAATACAGGGTTCTGTTGATACCAAGCTATGGCCAGCAAGACCGACAAAAAATTTCAGCAGCCACAACTGCCAGGGAATTGTTCAGGATGCAAAGAAAAACCACAAATAGCTTCAGCTGACATACAGGCTTCTGTACAGAAAAGTGGTGTGGCTGTTTCAAGATGCAAATTAAAAGCAGTAATTGAAGAAGAATGGGAAGATTACCCCTCAACAGTGTAGAAGAGGCACGTGGAGGAACATGCTAGCCAGGATTAAAAGAGATACTTTCGTGCTAATGGCAGGAAATTACTAAAATATGGTTATGGTTATATTTTGTTATGTGATGGTTTTATATCTTTTGTTCAGTTTTGAAGACATTCTTTGCTATTTGTTAACTTTGATACCGACTATGTTGAGAACTGACATGTTGACTTTCATGAAGAATTTACTTTTTGCTTTTTTGTCGATAACAATAAAAGAAATTTGTTTTTGTTTGTGTCACCAGCTCTGATGCAGCCACACCTTATGAAATCCCAAAGAGATTTTTCTGCAAATTTTTTCAGGATATCTGAGTTGTTAGTACAGTTGCTGTACTGAAGAGTTGCTCTGTTTGAGCCTTTGGTTGGCTGAATCTTCTCTCCCACCTTGATGAAGGTAATGGTCCACTGTGCTGTCCCTGATGTTGCAAGTCTTCTATCCCAGCTAACGCGAATCTGGACTAACTAGCCTGAGCCTTGTCATACTGCCTTATTTGTTGTTGGATGCAGCTATGAAGACTGGCCGTCTGGATGCCACTGTCCCCAGCAGCTTTTCTGTCTATCTATCTATCTACTATATCCTGTAAAAGAAGAAAAGATCTTTGACTCACAGAAAAGCTAATCCTAAGTGATGATGTGAATCAATTTTAGTAAAATACATTTTTATTGATGTCATATTTATTTAAAAAGGGAGACATGAAGGGAGTAATCTATACCAGTGTGAGAATCTGGACCTTGGTAGAAATAAAGAGAGCGATAATAATAAAAGGAGGGGAATGGCAAAAAGTGGTGAAAAGCTTCACAGCCACATTCAGCTGGGGTCTGGTTTATCCGTCACATTCACCGTCTTCTCCAGTCTGCAGAGTATTTCTACAGAGGAGGAAAAAGGAAAAACACTCTTTAACCAAGCACACGTGGAGCCGTTTTATCTCTGTATCACAGTAAGTGTAGAAAATGGAGAAGAATAAAGAGGAGAAGCTGCAACAAATAACCATGAGCTGCCTACCTTTAGAGTTCTCGTAGTGTTTGTTGATGGTTTTGCAGTGGTTGATCTCAACTTCTTTGGTTCCGCTGAAGAATGGATTACATATACTGTGTACAGAAGAAGAGAGGTCTTTGGGACTAAGAACTCCATACCTGAGGACACACACCCACACACACGAGAGTGACTGTGGGAAATACACATGTAAAGAAAACAGTGATGAACAGTCATGGTGAATAAATAGTGTCATACAAGCTGGATTGCTGGGGTCCAAAGGGAGAGAGTAGTCTGTGCTCATGGGTGTTTTCATTGTAATGTCTTCTTCACTTACTCTCCTCTTCTCCGTTTTGTTTGGTCTTTGTGGACGTCTGTTGCTTTCCTAGAAGAGACAGGGACTGCTGCTTTAGAAGTCCAATCTAGGACATACACAGGGGAGGTAAAAAGACCTGAGTCCTGGCTTTTATCAACAAAGCAGATAAGCTAATAATTAAGCATTTTCCAAATGGACCTCATGTGTGTCTTCATCTTGGTGCTGTTATTAAACACCTGCAATGACTTAGCAAGTACCTGCCCCAAGGACAACGTCCCATCATTCATCATCAAGCCTGATTCTCTACCCACTGAGGAACTGCTGCCACTCCACAGTTCTACTTCAAAAGAAAATCAAAAGCGTCTCTGCAGCAGGGAGCTCCCGTCTCTTTATCCTCCTGGTCCTGCATCTTCCCCTGTCCTTCCTGTTTTGTCCAACTAGCATGGTCTCCTCCTCAGCGGCCTGGCTGTGACTGAGAGGACTCTCCACTCTCTTATGGTCCCTCCTCTCTCTGCAGTCACTGCTCCTATAAGCTGGGCTGTTTGAGGAAGGAGTCTGCAGAAGGCAACTTCAGAGTGGGTTACCTGATGCAGCAAGAGCAAGCTCTGGACAGGTGTTGGACACCTCCTGGGGTGGAAGGTCAGGGTGAGCAGTGGTGTGATTTCAGCTAAACAAAGACAGATTTTCCCCAGGCCAAATTTATAATTTGAAACCAAAAAAAAAAAAAACATCCTAGGAAAGACTGTGTTTCCTTGTGTTGATGGTAGAAGTAGAAATCAGTTATTGAGGCCCATTGCCAGTCTCAGGTTTTTGGCTGAGAGAGGGACTGGTAAGGTGGATGCTGCAGCGGTGAGGACCGGACCGGGTGTTAAACCTGGCAGAGCCGACAAAGAAAGCGGGGTTGTGGGTTAGGACTGGCATGGAGACATTTAAGTGTCCAGGTTTGACCCAGCAGCACCTCCTCACCATTGTGGTCTCCAGCCTGTGAGGCTGTGCACGCTGTGCGTCCGTCCAGGAGCTCTGCTTGTATCCCTCCAGGCCGGCAAGACCACCTGGATCCGGACAAAGGCAGCTTCACCGTGTGCTCTCTTTCTCTCCCTCCTCTCTCTCTTTCCTCCTCCTGAAACTCCCTCCTTTCCTCCTCCCTCTTCTCCCTCTCCCTCCCTGGTTCTGTCATCCCACTCCCTCCTTAGCCCTCTCCTCCTTCTCCCAGGCCCTCCTCTCCCTCCTTCTCTCTCTCTCCTACTCGCCTCCTTTCTGGCTTCCCCTCTCTTTCCTCTCCCTCTCCCTTTTTTTCCCCCCGGGGTTTTGGCCCTTTTGCCCCCGTTTTTCCCTGTTTTTGAAGAAAGAGCCTTTTTTCTGGGGCCCCAGCCTTTCCTTTCCCTAGGGTTTTGGTTTGGCATTCTCGCCGTGATGGAGGCCGAAAAAAAAAGGGGGGGTTGGCAAAAGGGGCCCTTTTTAAAAAAAAAGCACCCTTTTAAAAAAAATTTTTGGGAAATTTAAAAATTTTTGGGGTTGGGGAAAAAAAAGGGAAGAATTTTTGGGGTGGGTTTTTTTCCTTTAGGGCTTTAATAAAAGAAATTTTTGGGGGCCCTTTTAAAAAAAAAAAAGGGGGGATTTGGGTTAAATTTTTTTAGGTCCCATGGGGAAGGGTCAATACCCGAAGAAAAAGGCAGAAAAACTTTAACCCCCCCTTTTTTTTTTCCCTGAAAATGGGCAACTGTGACAAAAAAAGAAAACCTAAAATTAAATTTTAAAACAAAACCTTTTTTTAAACCTTTTAAATTTTTTTTTATTTCCCGGAAATGGGTTTTAAAATTGATTAATTTTTAATTTTCCCCAAAAAAATTTTTTTTTGTTTTAAAAATTTTTAAAATTTTTCCAAACAAAAGGAAAAACCCTTTTACAGGAAAAACCAAAAACCGCCCCTAGGGGACCCCCGGGGCCAAAGGGGGGGAAAAAAAAAAAAAAGGAAAAAAAAGGGGGGGGAAAAAGGGGGCCCTTTAAAAAAGGGGGGGAAAGGGGAAAGAAGGAAAAAAGGGAAAAAAAAGGGAAAGGGAAAAAAAAATAAAAAAAAAGGGGGGTGCATTTTAAAATTTAAGGGAAGGTTAAAAACGGGAAAAGGGAAAAATTTAAAACCTGCAGCGAGCCAGTGCTGAGGGTGATGGAGGAGGAGATGGTGTTGTGGATTCTGACAGTCTGTGGTCTGTTGGTCAGAAAGTCCAGGACCCAGTTCCCCAGTGTGGGACTCAGACCGAGGAGGGAGAGCTTCTGTACCAGGGTCTGTGGGATGATGGTATTGAAGGCAGATGAGAAGTCCAGGAAGAGCAGAGGGACGTACAGGTGGTTGAGGGTTGTGTGGACCACTGATGAGACGGCGTCATCAGTGGAGTGGTTCTTCCTGTAGGCATACTGGTGGGGTCAACAGTAACATCAATGGAGTCTTTGATGTGGCCCATGACCAGCCTCTCAAAGCACTTCATGACTACAAGGGTCAGAGCTGTGGGTCGGTAGGCCTGTCACTGTGGAGCACTTGGGGACAGGGACAATTGTGGCAGTCTTTAAGCAAGTGGGGACAGATGCCAGTAACAGTGAGGTGTTAAAAATGTCCGTCAGCACCTCAGACAACTCATGAGCACAGTCCCTCAGTACCCACCCTGGGATGTTGTCGGGGCCTGCAGCTTTAGGTTAATTCCTGTAAGGGTTCTCTTCACTTTAGCTGTGGTCACACTGAGGGGTGTGTCACCGGGTGGTGGTGTGAGTCTGGTGCTGGAAGGGGGGGGGGGGGTCAGGATCCTCGAAGCGGGCATAGAATCTGTTGAGTGCATCTGGCAGGGAGGGGTTGTTGTAGTTTGTGATGCACTTGACGCCCTTCCACATGCTCCGGGGGTCGTTGGAGGTGAAGTGACCCTGAATTTTCTGAGCATATGTGGCTTTGGCCCTCGAGATGCCCGCTGTCAGTTCTTTCCTCGCCACTCTCAGCGCTGATGCCTCACCTGCCCTGAACGCAGCATCCCTAGCTTTCAGCAGAGTTCTGACTTCAGCATTCAGCCAGGGTTTCTGGTTTGAGAAGCAGGTTACTGTCCTGGTGGTGGCGACGTCATCAGCACACTTGGAGATGAAGCCGAGGACGGAGGAGGTGTATTCCTCTGGGTCCACCTCTCCCTCATATGTAGCTGCCTCCCTGAAGACCTGCCAGTCTGTGCACTGACTGTCCTGGAGCACAGAGGCTGCATCACTGGGCCACACAGTGACAGTCTTCTTTGTTGGACTGATCCGTCTCAGCAGGGGGCGTTAAGCTGGCGCAAGCAGGATGGAGATGTGGTCGGAGAGGCCAAGAGGAGGGCGAGGAAGAGCTCTGTATGCATCCTGGATGTTAGTGTACACACAGTCCAGAATGTTGTCTCCACATGTGGGGATGGTGACGTGCTGGTAAAATCTGGGCAAAGTGTCCGTCAGTTTCACGTGGTTAAAGTCTCCCGCAACCACGTCAAACCATAAGTTCTGTAGAGATGTACCTTACACGCAAATTTAGCACTAAACTAGAGCTAAAAGCTCCTCGAAGTTGGAAAAATAAGGCTTAAACCGGGAGCTTGAGAAGCCGCTGCACCACTGTGCACCGCCATCTTCTTATTTTACCCATGAAAATACTGTTTCCTTACTTTAATGTACTTTCCAACAAAAACTAGTTGTAAAGTTAAAGAGCTTAGTGTAAATGTACATTTGGATCATCTACACTTGTCCCTGGTGTATTTACAGCAAAAGTTATTAACGCAGCACTGTCCTGACAGTGCTGCGAGCAAGCAATAAATGAGATGAAGTGCATAGAAATATCTAATGATAGAAATACTCACTAATGGCTCCACTGATCCCATCAGCAGATTGTAGAGAGCCACCTGTGTAAAGAGGTTTTTTAGTGTTAATCAGCAGTTACTGCTCAAGGTTCACAAACAACTGGAAATGCTGCACTAAGCACAAGATGAAAGAAGCAAGCACACAAAAGAAGATATTTAATATAGAAGATTAGAGCAGAGGAGGAGAAAAGGACAGATTGAGTGTGTAGACTGTCCACAAAGCAGTCCCACTGAGCCTGTGATAGTAGTTTAAGCTATGACAGAAGCAGCTTGCATGGCTACATGTATTACTGGTGTCCAGGTGTTTTCTCCTCTCCTCCTGGTGTGATCACACCAACCTTTCCCATTTGTTTTGCCAGGATGAGGTCCGAGGGCGTGTCAAAGGGCTGGATCAGCTTGATGATGTCACTCTCTGAGCAGCTGCTCTCAGGAAGTCCTGTGATCAACACCATGCCTTTCTGTAGGAGACATTACAGAACAAGTGAATTTAACAGACATTTAGCTGAACTAAGGTTTTCCTTTTTAATACATTTCCAAACATAAAATTCTGTTTTCAGACTGATGAGGGGGAAAATGACCTGAAAGGATTTTAGTATCAGGCTGAAACACAAGAAAATGTGATGGAAGTGAAGGAAACTGTACCTCATCAGACGTCTTGTGTTCAGCCTCAGCTCCTGCAGTGGGGAGTAGGAGGGGAAGATGCTACTCAGTATGTTTTCATACACATCACAACTACAAGCCAGCAAAAGCAAGACATCACAAACCAGACTACATGTGACTAAGCTACAGTTGATTCCATGTGATCATGTACAGTTAACAGACTGTGATTTTAACTAGATATACTGAGTATTTCTTGACAGTGATAGATGTGGATATATTAGCACTGACTGCCTGCAGACTAGCAGTGGCGGTTTTTTGTTGTCCTACCTGAGTCTTCCCTGGCAGGACCCTTCTCCTGTCCTGAAGCAGGTTTGCTGTGAAGTCAGAAATAATCATATCTGAGTGCAGGTTTGAAATGGGCAGGTTGAGTGAACAACATATGGGGTTAAAGGGGAAGAACAGTGATGATAACTGTGGCAGATCTGTTGTTGGCATCAGGAGACTGCACTCCTTCAGGTTTCTAAAGGAAATCAAACAGAAATGAGACTTCAAACATCAAAACAATAATACAGAAAAAAAGGAACTGAAACTAATTTTGTGTATGAGATGGTTTCTGAAACAGCAATTGCATTTAGACAGAAAACAAACTTCAGCATTTTCGTGGAAGCTTTATGTTCTCTATGATTGAAAGGGTTTAAAGAGAACATGCCTTCAGTGCCACGTGTGTGTGTGTGTGTTTTCCACATGGTACCTTGGCTGTTGAAGCAGTGATTTTCTGGTCTCTGATGGAGAGATTTGTGGAGTTAGCCAGTGCCTGAGCATCTTCAGCCTTCACCATGCATACAGATGCCTGCAGCAAGGGAGGGAGACAAAGTGATGACGTGGGACAGACAGAAACCATGATGACGTTGTGCAAAGTAGAAGCAGGAAACCTGCACAGGCTAAAACATCCACAGCCACTGTTTTGTTGATTGAAGAGTGACAGATGAACAGGCCAATGCTATTCATTCTTGTAAAACACACTTAGAGAAAATGTTAATTCTGCACATTTTAATACAACAAAACAGGAAATAAGCATCCTCTGTTTTCAAGAAATGGACTGATTACTGAAACATGTTCTTTCTTTTTTGCCTGTAATATTCACAACATGAGCAAACTGCAACACTGACAACACTTCGTTTTTCTTCTGTTTTTTTCCTATCATCTGTTTGAAACTGCTCTGGAACATCAAATCTCAAAGTGAAATTTCTTGTAAAACACATGAACATGTAGATACTCTTAGACGTACCTTCTGTCCTTGGCTCTTCTCACTCTCTTCTTCTGAGCACGGCATGAGGATCACGTTGTTGATCTTGCCAAAGGACCTGACCAAGTGCGTAACTTGACAGTTGTGATGTTGGACTGTCCACGTTTGGAGCTGTGAGACGCCTTAGAGGAGGGTGGACGTCGGCTGGTGTCCGTGGAGTCATGGTGTGGATGCTTCCCACCGATGCCAGAGGAACCCCCTGTAGACACAGCACGAAGGAAAGGGAGGAGGGAAAGCAAAGAAAGCTCCACATCACTCTTGTGTAAGGCTCCAAAACTAGAAGTGATGTCAGAAATCTCAGGTAAACAACACGTAAACAAACTCTCTTCCCGTTAGCAGATGACTTTAAAAGCGTTCCAGAGTCAGACTCTGAACATACATCAGTCTGTAAAGAACAAAGCTACACACTGACTAACCTGATGATTCCTTGTCCTTCCTCTCAGGCCGGTGCTCTGGAGGAGGAGGACGTTGGGTGTGAGTGAGAGGGACTGTGTGAGCTGGAGTGGCGGCCCTCAAGCGATGGCCGTGTTCTTAGGACAGTGAATGGATGGATGAGGTTAGAAGTGAGTAAACTATCATACAGACATTTCCCCTGATCTGAGTCATTTATTGCTGAAAAGATAATTGTGTATTAAGAACCTGCAGCACCACTGAACAGTCCAGTAGCACTTTAGCAAATGAGCTTGCAGTTTGCAGATGAATATTTAACAGAGTTGTACACTGTCCCACTTTGTAGACACTGTGCCTGCTCTCTAGCCTGTGGTCTACCTGTGCAGTGGTGGAAGCGAGGGAGGTGGTGAGGGGAGTAGAGCTTCCCGTGTGGCCTGTGGGGATGGGGGCCCACCCTGTGTTTGTTGTGAGGAGGACTTGGGGTGGGACAACCTGAGAGACACGGAATGGGATGGAGAGCGATCCTTGGGACCCCACAGAGCTCGGCTGCCATATGGTCTGCTCTGACTGGATAACACATTGAGTGGCAGACATAAGCAGTGAAATGACAGAGTAAAGTTGTGTCAAGTGGCAGCTTAAACAGCAGCATTTGAATGGATGTGCATTTTTCTTATTATTGGAAACAGAAGAACAAGAGTCCAGCTGACCTTGATACACTTGGTTTCCAGTCAGGGTACCTTCAGAGACACACAAACATCTGTTAGCATGTCATCAAACATCTGACTCCTAAACCTGTATTTAGAAGGAATTAGAAAATTCAACTGTACGTATCAATACAAAGCTGCACTTTTCAAAATGTGCAATGTGCAACAGTGAGTTAAATAATATTCAATGCAATGTGAAATGGTCACTTGTAGCACGAGGGCCACTCAGAATGAGCTCCTTACTCTGCAGCTCCATTCACATTTAGCCTTTTTCTACAGCCTGCACATCAGTGACGTGTTTGACTCTCAGCAATTACACCAGTTTCCCTGGTCCAGATCTTTGCTCACTCACTGATTCCTCTGCCAACAAAGCTAAATGTTCTGATGTACATTTATTAGCTTTTGACTGATTTTGTAATGGCAAAAGCCTTGGTTTAATGCATTTAAACATACTATTCTGCCCTCACAAGAATGCAGCTGACTTCATAACATGGAGAATCCCATTGACAGGTTAATTAACATGAACAGCAGATATGAATGTGCACAAGTCTAACTGTGTAATGTGCAAGTGTAATGCAGACATTTGAGACAGCAACAGCTAAAACCTGCTGAGAACATTGTGAGTGAATTCTTAGAGGATGAGTTTAACTGTACTGGAGACTGAGTTCCAATGTAGTAAATTTGGAGGTAACTGGCTATAGAGCCTAATGCTGCTATATGGCCACAATGGTGTCAGCATGAAGAGAGAGGGAAGAAGAAGGGCTGAAAGAAAAGCTGATGACATTTCTCCTTGTGAACAGCAAAGTATTTAGCAGCCTGTTTGAGAAGAAAGAGCAATGAGGCTGGCTCCAGCAAAAAAAGGGCTGACCAAGGACACTGTCCCAGTACTGAGCAAACCTAACATGAGACATTCTACTGACATTGTGAAGACAATGAGTCAGTGCAAGAGAAGATTTTTGGGGGGAGGGAGTGTATTTTTGCTTTTAGGATCCTGTGTCCAAGTGACAGAAGCACTCTTTGAATAAAGTCAAAGGTGTTGTTGAGGGTATTCCAAGTTGAGGGCGTAAATAAGTGGAAAGAGAAGGCACATGGCATGTGTAAGATTTTAAGGCCATCCATCAGCACTGTTCCTCCAAAATGATTGCAGTACCTGAAGCCTGTAGGTGCAGTGAGTCAGGAGAGTCCACACTGTGCTGAGGAATCAGTGTCAGGATCCCGACTGAGGTGTGGGACATGTGTGGGTCATCATAGTCCTAAGAAGAATAAGAGCAAGCACAACTACATGTTAGTTATCACCTTGCCTATCTATGGTTCTTTGTCACTGCAACATGTGGGCAGACTGATGACAGGGTATACAGAGCAATCCTTAAGTTCAATTTAATACCTTTTAATAGCTTTTTACTACCTTTGGATTTTTTTAAAACCATCAGGACACTGAGTTGCAAGTGTTAATCAGAGACCTTATTAACGCTGACTTAGATTTTGACATATTTAAGACTATAGACAACAGATTTAGAGACTGACTGATGTTGTTGACTGTAAGTTCTACAGACTGTAGACACTGTATATCCTGCACTTTCTGCTTTAGCACTTGTGGTTAGATGCTAAACTGCATTTGGTTACCTTGTCCTTGTACATGTGTAATGACAATAAAGTTGAATGTAATGACATTTATTTGACTTCCCTACTACAGAGCTGAGCCAGTCCTTAAATGCTGGCTCTTCCACCCAGATGTCAGAAAAGCTGCATTCACCCATGACAGCGACGATGGTTGTCTGGACGTTGAAGATTTGCCTGAAGTAAACGTGAGCCAGCCAGTTGACTGTCCAGTTGAGCTGAGCGCGCAAAGTGTTTGAGATGTGGTACAAACACTGAATATGACATAAGCATTAAACATACAGAGCTGAGAGTTCAGGATTGAGGTGAGGATCTTTGATTATGTGCCCAGAAATGCTAAAGCCCACATTTAAAGGAACTAACAGGAAGTTTAGCAGATAGAATTTCAATGGGAATAGGACACCTCATAATCTGAAAAAACAATAGCCATTTAAAAAAAAATAGTAGCTCTAAAAGACAGTTAACACTTATAATGGCCTTAAAATTATATAGTTAAGAAAAAGTGTGAAACCAAGCAGAATATGTTTTGTATTTTGGATTGTGGAAAGTAGCCACCTTTTGCTTTGATGACAGCTTTGCACACTGTTGGCATTGTGTCAATGAGTTTGATGAGGTCGTCACCTGGAATGGTTTTCCAACAGTCTTGAAGGAGTTTCCAGAGGTGCTGAGCACTTGTTGTAGGTGAGGTGACTGTGGAGGCCAGGTGGTCTGATGCACTCCATCACTCTCCTTCTTGGTGAAATAGCCCTCACACAGCCTGGAGGTGTGTTTGGGGTCATTGTCCTGTTGAGAAACAAATGATGGTCCAACTAAGCGCAAAGCAGATGGGATGGCACGTGGCTGCAGAATGCTGTGGTAGCTATGCTGGTTAAGTGTGCACCCCACACCATCACACCTCCTCATATAAAGAAAAAAAACAGTGAATGAGAAGGTGTGTCCAAACTTCTGACTGGTACTGTAAATAAAGCAGCAATGATTGAGGCTAAGTGGAAGAGACACAATACTGTGGTGCTGAATTGAATAATAGGGACTACAGACAAGTTCCAAAGCATGTGTTGAAAAAGAATATGTTTTTATTTTGTATAGCTACTTATAACTCAAATGTATCTAGTGTAACACTGTGGGCCTAGGGAGCACTGCAATTTCAAAACCTGTGTATGACCTGTACGTATGGTTTTGACAATAAAGCTGACTTTGACTTTGAAGGGCTAACAACGGCTTACAAGTGCTCATTACATCAATGCGTGGATTAAAGTAAAAAAAAAAATCTTCTGACTGAAATTTTTTTCGCGCTACAGCCAAGTCACCGCAGTGTGTGAAACAAGTTCAGGTTAGGTTACTTGACACCTGCTTAAGAAATACTAATGCATAGGACTTCAGCACCAAATGCAGCTATCATGTTTAAATGCTCGACCAATATTATTTTACAGGAGGAGGATTAAAAAAGCTGTTCTACAGCATCTATTGCATTTTTTTGTTGGCTTTTCAAATTTTTTTTGCAAAACGTGCTCATATCTTTCTCTCTAAAATAATCAAGCATCTACATAACTTTTCATTACATGTTATTTTTCTTATTATTTCAAGTAAACCTTTTACATATAAGAAAATAGAAATAAAAAATACATAAACAGCACCAGGATTAAATAACAAAGAGTGCAAATCTCTATGGTACATTTTTTCAGTTTAAGAGCCATTATCTCTTTTTGATGAGCGGCAATACCATGTGTGCAAAGATAGGACGCATGGGAGTTTGACACTGACAGTCTCGACAGTGCGCACCGGCCTTCAGCACAGGACTTAATGAGTTCGACCAGTGGTTGGGCGATGGTCAACGACAAATCATGTTCGGCAGTAAACGAACATATCGCGCTTTTTGTGGTTGCAAACACGGTCTGCCATGGATTGTTGCGCCTCCGTTGTTGTTATTGTGGCACCTGGGAGTGAGGATGTATTTTTGAGAGCGCGAAAGGGCAGCCTTGTGAGACGCATCAGTCTGATGGCGAGTCAGTACTTTTTTGCTGACTCGCTGACAATTTTTTTTGTGTTCGGTCAATATCCGATACATCGGAGCAGTTGATCATTATGAGGGAGTCCATGCTAGCTTAACTATGGCGCCACAGCTCCGTGTTTACATTCCACTCTGATATGGGACATGATTATTATTTTTTTTCTCCCCGGATCTACATTGATCTCATAAGTTGCCTCTGTGAACTCCAAATGACGGAAATTAAATCGTAGCAACGGAGAACTTTAATCCATGCATCAACGTGTGTAAGCTAGCGCTAGCGATGTTAGTCCTTCACATAGATCTTGTAAAACTACTCATTCATTCGAATTTTTAGGATAACTCAAAGAATTTCAGCAAACGTATTGTGCTTCTTAACAGTTGCTAAATCAAGTGCTACAGCCATTGATGCTGCAGTAAATCTTTAATGTTAAGTGGGACATTTAAAGAATGCTAACGCGCTATCTACACATGCTAACCTCTGTGGTGTCTGTTGGGACCGACTCCCAGCAAAATAAATAAATAAATAAAAAGGCAGTGTCACTTCAGCTTGCTTAGGAGTATTTGAATTGGCAATCTGAAGACATACGGTTAACCTGAAACCTTTCGCCGACAGATGAGGCATACGGCATAAGACCTAGAGACCTTACTAAATAAAAAGCCGATAAATCTTCCAGTTTGCAGCAACTTACCTTAACATGACAGAGCCACAAGCTTCCTTCCCGCTTTCAACGTGCTTGCGGACATTACCGAGCACGTCTTCACGGGGAAATGCGCGTGTCACACAGCCAAGTGCTTCCACCTAGTGTCGGGCATAGGTGTCAGGTTGTGAGGACGGCTCTTCAACCAGGGCAGTTGCTTGGAGTTCTGGGCCCCCTGAAAGAATATCGGTGTGGGCCCCTCTACCTCATTCATTGCCACCTTCAGTTTTCTTGTTTTTCAGTGTTCTTGACGGTTCCTGGTGTAATACACTCAATTTGTTTCCTTTTTTACGACGAACGACTTCACAAGTCAGAGTATCATTATGTAAATTATGTATTATTAGTTGTCTTATTCTCATTTCACTGATTAGCAACACGTTATTACACCTCTGATTGCAAATACCTTTTCTTTTTATGACCTGCATTTTTTTTTTATAATTTTCAGATCAATATCATCATAAAGACAGAATGCATTCTATTCCTGCAAATGCATTTTCAATTAACCACTCAACAAATAGGCAGTGGGTATTTTATTGTATTTAACAATCAAGCACTGATATGCAAAAAAACAAAGTGTCCTGGCTCAAGATAGTCCACAGGTAAATAATACAGTGACATAAATTGAGTTATTAAAAAATGTAGCCTATATTTTGCTATTATATAATTGAAATAGCCAAGGTGTTGATTAATGTCTTAGGCACTGCCAGTGGTACAGCTGTTCACTAATAAACCAAAACAGCCAACCAGTGTCTACATCACTCACTCACCATCAAAGGCATCAGTGGACTGCTGGGAGTGAGCATCTGCTGTGGGGTCAAACTCAGATGAAGCAGCCACTGCTGATTCTGGAGCAGCAGAGCATAAAGGTTTATTGTTCCATTATATATATTGTAAACATTAAATGTTATGTTTCATGGAAAAACTAATGCAGAACTAAGCTATTCTTGGACAAAATCTAAATGGGCTTCTTAGTACCATAGCTCTAGGTGGACAGCTTCACCTTCTCAGGCAAAAAATATTTTTAAACCATTCAAAAGTCAGTGTAAACTGTCCAAAATTCTTAATAGTCTTTTTTACTTTGATGTTGTCAGCTATTATGGTGTCTTTTATTTTATATTACAACAACAAATCTTTGAACATTTAACTTCTGGGTATTTAGGCAATTCAAATGTCCCACTACCAACACATTTTACAAGACCACATTGAACACATCATGATAACGTAATTGACCTTCGTCAGATGCTCATAATTACTGAGTAGAACTTGAATGCGTCATAATACAATTCAATGCAGCCTCTGAGTGGGCGCATACTGGAGCACTGTCCGACAGTGATATGTGTGAAACACTCAGTCACTGACTGTAGCCCTAAATTAGTAACGTTCAGTTATAGCTACTCTAGGAACCGTTACTGTACAATGAACTGGCGACTTTTATATTTTTTAAATGAACTGGTGACTTGTCCAGAGTGTAGCGCGGCCAGATGACAGTTAACGCAGGCTCCAGCCTGCGCCCCGTCAAACGTAATGTTACAGACAGAAATGAATGAACAAGTAGCCTAATTGTTTCATAGTTTTACTCTCACCATTCACAGAAAAAAAGTTTTTAATGTCCTGGGCCCCTGCTCTGCTGCTCCTACTCCTGGCCTCCTTCTCAAGTCTTTTTTGGTGTCCGGACTTGTTTTTTGCGGGCCATCCTAACCCTGCTGAGAGTTCGCTAGCGCTCCGCTCACTTGAGGAAGAACGAACAGCGGTGTGGACCAAACCATATTTTTTAAAAAGGGGCCAAGGGGGTTATTGAAATTAGAATATTGTATGACTTGTGGCTTTGTTTTAATTCGGAGTCATTTGTATGAATACATTATTCATAATCATTTTGTCATAGAGGCTACTGGGGCTGTGCGTGGGCCCTAGCGGGCTGTGGGCCCTTATAATTGTCATCACCTTTCCCCCCTATACGACGGCGCTGTCTTCAACACTCATACTTTCTCAGGCTGATGACTTTAATTTCTTTATTCCCTAAAAAGTTTTATTAACTAAGTGTAACATAGCAAAGTCAGCAAAGTAAGCACACATCAGTTAAGATCACTTCTTATTTTAAGATATATTAGCAATTACATTTTACAGTGTTCATACCTACGCTCTTTGCTCAATATTCAGAACTCTAGTCTCAGTCTTGGCTCCAGCAGCTTCATTAACCTCGTGATTCCAAAAGCCTGCACCTCCTTTGGTTGCTTCTCTTTTCAATTTTCTGCCACAAACAACTGAAATCGCTTACAACTGACTGTAAAACTCAGCTCTTTAATACCATTCTCTTCTTTTAAGAATACACTACAAACCATAATCCAACATCCTTGTACTTGTTTTTAGTCATTTACCATGAACCTCACTGTATATATATGCACATATTACACTGTCATTTTCATTGATATGTATTGAATTTGTACTGTGATCCTTTGGCTTATCTACTGGATTGTGTCTGTGGCCAGGTTGTCACTGCAAATGAGAATTGGTTCTCAAAGGACTTACCTGGTTAAATGAAGCTGAAATAAAATCCTACTATATATGCTACTGTATATATGTGTGTGTATTTTTAACACTTGTGGCCATTCATCAGTTTATTCCATTCTTTCATACACCCTTCTGCTGATATTGATGGTTAACACAATTCTTGAAATGAATACAATTTTTAATTTGCAATAAAGGTATTTATGAAGCTCTTGCTCTGAGTTTGTTGCTGTTTCTTTTTCATACCTTATCTGGTTTGCACTCTATTGTAACCATCCAAGAACACACTGATAGAGGTTTTTCCCACAATTTGTAATTAATTATAAGCCCATTTCTGTATTAGCTTTAATCAGCTACATAAATAATAGAAATGTTGATTTAATGTTGCTGACGAGTAGTTCATAGAAAATGAAGTCAGTGCCATTACTGGTGGGGGTTACAGTAGGTTTATTTGAAATTCAATATAACTGTGACCACAAATGAATAAGGCACATTAAATATGTGTTCATTTACAATAACTAGTTGGGAAAAATAAAACACATTCAAATTCATCAGTTCATTCCATTCTTTTATACACTTTTGTGCTGATACTGACAGTTGATACAATTGTTGAAATGAATACAGTTTTTAATGTGCAATAAAGGTCTTTATGAAGCTCTTGCTCTGAGTTTGTTGATGGTTTTTTTCATAACTTATCTTCATTCTGTTGGCACAAATGCAGTTTTCAGTGTCACATTTTGAATAAGACTCAAGGAAAAACATTTTAGCTGAGACATGGTGGATCACAATGAATAACATGTAGCATCTTGTCAGGACAGGTGCATGAATGTGAGCTTCAGTTGTGGATGATCAAGTATGAACCTACAGTATTAAATGAAGTCATACATGACAAATGTTCAAATCAAAGTGTAGAGCTGCACTTGATCATTTTTATTCTTTCCACTGCCTTTGGAATGCTTTGGAATTTTTCAACAATCTGACTGATGTATCAGAACACCCCTACACTTGCTGGGATTTTCACTCGCAACAGTTTGTAGAGTTTAACTGTGAATAGAGTCAAAAGCAAAAAGCATCCAGTGAGCAGCAGCTCAGAGGAGGTGTGGCTCATGGCGTCACCATCTCACCTGCCTTTGATCCCCAGGCAACGGCTCTGACGTCACTACGGCAGCAGCCAGATGATATAAATGAGGAGCCTTCCTTCACTGACTCAACGTTTCTGAGGAGGTAGGGACAGCTCTGGTGGCGGTGCGTCGCCGGTGTCTCAGGCTACCAACGTCTTTGCTGGGGACATTCAGTCGCTTTCGATCCGCTCATGCTGCGGATCCTTACTGATAACGGTTCATTTTGAGCGTCTGTGAGGTTAATATCCAGAACTGAATACAGACTCTGTCCTTCTCTCTCGCTCCCTGAGAGAGAAACACAGAGTTTTTGCTCTCTCTTTCTCTCTCAGGGAGCGAGAGAGAGAAACACAGAGAGAGATGCTTATTTAAATGTAGATTATTTCCATTTCTCCAGCAGGGAGAGTTTTTGCCTCTCTGTGTTTTCTCTCTGGGTTCCTCCTCTCTCTCAGGTAGAGAGAAAGGGAAGAGCAAGAGATCTCTCTCTTCTCTCTGTCAGGCAGAGAGCGAGTTACACAGAGAGCTTCCCCTCTCTCTCCTTGAGACAGATAGAGATCGAGACGCTTTTCCTCTCTCTTTCTGTCTCTAAAGATGGAGAGGGAGGGAGCGAGAAGGAGAGCATGGCCTTCTTTCGCCCTCCTCAGCGGGAAAGAGAGCATTTTCAGTAACGCTAACCCTCTTTCTCCACCGAAAGAGAAAGAGAGAGAAGAACTCTCTCTGCTTCTCTCTGTCTCAACTTCTCTGCTCTTCTCTCTTTCTCTTCCCTCCTCAGAGAGTATTTTCTCTCTCTTTCTCTCAGAGTTCTTGTCTCTGAGAGAAAGAGTTTTTTTCTCTCTTTTCCCTCAGTGAGAAAGAGAGTTTTTTCCTCTCTCTTTCTCTCAGTTCTCTCTCTGAGAGAAAGAGAGAGTTTTCTCTCTCTTTCTCTGTAAGGCGCTGTATAATTAATGAATAAATTGAATTGAATTGATGGCAATAAAATAAGAGTTAGAATGATATCCTCCATCATCTCTGCCCTTCATTTTCATACAGTATATAAGATAAGATAAGATAAACCTTTAATAGTCCCACAATGGGGAAATTACACTGTTACAGCAGCAAAGAGCAGATGCAATAGGGTACAGGCACTCAGAATATACAGATAGAATATAAAGACTCCAAGAAAAAAAAAAAGACTTATTAGAGGAAACAATAATAATAAATACTATAAATAGTATGACCAAAGTGACCATGTGCACTGTTTGAACAGTAAGAGAAATAAAAAGAAGAAAGGCTGCACATATAGCACCAAAATTAAGTCCAGTAGTGAGTATGTGTGTGTTTTGTGTGCATGTGGTTTGCTCAGCACAGTTGGTTGTAGTTCTTTAAGTGGAAGAAGAAAATATTTTCTTCAATCCACATCAGCAACTTGCCATTGAGGAAATATCCAAATTACAAGTAGGCACGTTACAGGCCATGAATGAGGCAAAGTGGTAAATGCAGCTCCAAAAGTCACAATTGGAAGAATCCAGATGGCTCAAATTACAAAGTGTGGATACATTACAGATAGCTGTTACTGTAGT
The DNA here is from genome assembly GCA_016801885.1 of Toxotes chatareus. Classification (NCBI taxonomy): domain Eukaryota; kingdom Metazoa; phylum Chordata; class Actinopteri; family Toxotidae; genus Toxotes; species Toxotes chatareus. The sequence continues at coordinate 44,071 of JAFBJY010000261.1, forward strand.
ATGACTGAGGTGTACCATGTTGGAAATAAAGCTCTTTATACTGTATACAGACAGTATTATGTTATATGTTTGATCATGCAAAAGCTTTTCTTTCATTCAGAGTTAGTGGTCAGGCAAAGTTATTTATTATCACATAATTATATTTGCTCTTTTTAAATCATAGAGACAAGTTGAAACACCCAAATGGCCCTGATCAAAAGTATACATACCCTTGAAGTTTTGGCCTGATACTATGCACACAAGTTGACACAAACAGCTTTAAATGGCTTTTAAGGGTCACTGTCCACACCTGTCACCTGTTTGGCTGTAGTGTGTGTGTATAAAGAGTCAGTGAGTCTATGGGCTCCTGACAGATGCCTGCACATTTCATCTAGTGCTGCACTGACTTTGCTGGATTCTGAGCCATGGGGAAAGCAAAAGAACTATGAAAAGACCTACAAGAGAAGGTATTTGAACTTTAGAAAGCAGGAAAAGGATAGAAAAACATATCCAAACATTTGACAATGCAAATCAGTAGCGTTCAAACTCTGATGAAGAAGTGCAAAATATGGGCTTCTGTTGATACCAAGCTACGCTCAGGTAGAGCAAGAAAAACTTCAGCCACAAGTGGCAGGAAAATTGTTGAGGATGCAAAGAAAAAAGCCAGAAATAACTTGAGCTGACATATAGGCTTCTCTACAGAAAAGTGCTGTGGCTGTTTGAAGATGCACAGTGGAGGTGGAAAGCAGATGTTTGGGCAAGATAATGCCCCTTGCCACGCATCCAGGTCAAGTAGAACTTGGCTGCAGGAGCACAACATCCAGGTCTTAGAGTGACCAGCTCAATCCCCGGACATGAGCCCCATTGAAAATCTTTGCTGGATTATCAAAAGTTCTGTTTTAAGCAAAGAATTTGGAAGAATTAAAAATAGTAATTGAATTAGAATGAGAGAAGATTACCCCTCAACAGTGTGAAAGGCTTGTGGAGAACATGCTAGCCAGGATTAAAGCGATACTGCGTGCTAATAGCAGGAGTACTAAATATGAATTTTGTTATGTGATGGTTTCTTCATATTTTGTTCAGTTTTGAAGACATTCTTTGCTATTTGTTAACTTTGATACCGACTATGATGAGAACTGACATGTTGACACCATGAAGAATTTACTTTTGCTTTTTTGTCGATAACAATAAAGAAATTTGTTTTGTTTGTGTCTGTCTGATGCAGCCACACCTTGTGAAATCCCAAAGAGATTTTTCTGCAAATTTTTAATGATAATATCTGAGTTGTTAGTACAGTTGCTGTACTGCAGAGAGGAGCTCTGTTTGAGCCTTTGGTTGAAGCTGAATCTTCTCTCCCACCTTGATGAAGGTAATGGTCCACTGTGCTGTCCCTGATGTGCATGTCCCAGCTAGCACTTGAATCTGGACTAACTAGCCCTGGGCCTTGTCATACCTTGTTGTTGTTGGACAGCTATGAAGACTGGCCGTCTGGATGCCACTGTCCCCAGCAGCTATCTGTCCATCTATCTACTATATCTGTAAGAAAAGATCTTTGACTCACAGAAAAGCTAATCTAAGTGATGATATGAATCAATTTAGTAAATACATTTTATTGATGTCATATTTATTTAAAAGGAGACATGAGAGTAATCTATACCAGTGTGAGAATCTGGACCTTGAGTGAGAAATAAAGAGACGATACAAAAGGAGGGGAATGGCAAAAGTGAGTGAAAAGCTTCACAGCCACATTCAGCTGGGGTCTGGTTTGTCCGTCACATTCACCGTCTTCTCAGTCTGCAGGTATTTCTACAAGAGGAGGAAAAAAGGAAAAACACTCTTTGTGAACACACGTGGACCTTTTATCACCTGTATCACAGTAAGTGTGAAAATGGAGCAGAATAAAAGAGGGAGAAGCTGCAACAAATAACCATGAGCTGCCTACCTTTAGGTTCTCGTAGTGTTTGATGGTTTTGCAGTGGTTGATCTCAGCTTCTTTGGTTCCGCTGAAGAATGGATTACATACTGTACACAAGAAAGAGGTCTTTGGGACTAAGAACTCCATACCTGAGGACACACACCCACACACAAGAGTGACTGTGGAAATACACATGTAAAGAAAACAGTGATGAACAGTCACAGTGAATAAATAGTGTCATACCAACTGGATTGCTGGGGTCAAAAGGGGGGAGGGAGTAGTCCGTGCTCATGGGTGTTTTCATCTCTCATGTCTTCTTCATACTCTCCTCTTCTCCGTTGGTTTGGTCTTTGGATGTCTGTTGCTTTCCTAGAAGAGACAGGGACTGCTTTAAAGTCCAATCTAGGACATACACAGGGGTAAAAAGACCTGGTCCTGGCTTTGCTCAACAAAGCAGATAAGCTAATAATTAAGCATTTTCCAAATGGACCTCATGTGTCTTCATCTTGGTGCTGTTATTAAACACCTGCAATGACTTATGGCAAGTACCTGCCCCAAGGACAACGTCCCATCATCTCAAACACTTGAAGAAGAGGTCAATTTGGACAAGCCTGATTCTCTACCCACTGAGGAACTGCTGCTACTCTCAGTTCTACTTCAAAGAAAATCAAAGCGTCTCTGCAGCAGGAGCTCCCGTCTCTTTGTCCTCTTGGTCCTGCATCTTCTCCTGTCCTTCTGTTTTGTCCAACCCCAGCAGCGTCTCCTCCTCCTTGGCCTGGCTGTGACTGAGAGGACTCTCCTCTTTCTTATGGTCCTCACTCTCTGCAGTCACTGCTCCTATGGCTGCGCTGTTTGAGGAGGAGTCTGCAGGGGCAGCTTCAGGTGGGTTACCTGATGCTGCAGGGGCAGGCACGGACAGGTGTTGGACCTCTGGGGTGGAGTCCAGGGTGGGCAGTGGTGTGATTTCTAAACATAAAGACAGATTTCAGGCCAAATTTATAATTTGAAACAAAAAAACCATCTAGGAAAGACTGTGTTTCCTTGTGTTGATGGTAGAAGTGAAATCAGTGTGAGGCTGTACCAGTCTCAAGTGTTTGGCTGAGAGAGGACTCAGCCTGTGGAGCTGGTAAGGTGGATGCTGCAGCGGTGAGGACCGGACCGGGTGTTAAACCTGACGACCGACAAAGAAATGGGATTGTGGGTTAGGATACAACGGAGACATTTAAGTGTCCAGGTCTTGACCCAGCAGCACCTCCTCACCATAGTGGTCTCAGCCTGTGAGCTGTTACGCTGTGCTTCCGTCCAGGAGCTCTGCTTGTATCCCTCCGACCGGCAAGACCACCTGGATCCGGACAAACCTTCACCGTGTGCTCTCTTTCTCTCCCTCCTCCCTCTTCTCCCTCTCCCTCCTGGTTCTGTCATCCCACTCCCTCTTAGTCCTCTCCTCCTTCTCCCAGGCCCTCCTCTCCCTCTCCTTCCTCTCTCTCTCCCTCGCCTCCTTTCTGGCTTCCCTCTCTTTCCTCTCCCTCTCCTGCTTCTTCACCTCCTCCTGTGTGGTTCTTGGCCGCCTCTTTCGTCCCCTCTGTTGACTTTCTGTCCTGCTCTGCCATTAGAGACAGATGCCTTTGTCTCTTGGGCACCTGCAGCCTTGTCCTTTCCTGCTTCAGATGGATTGACTCCTTTATTGTCTCCTACTGTCTCTGTGACAGTTTTATCAGCAGATGCTTCCCTCATGTCTGTATTCATGGCTGCTTCTGCTTTGGCGTCTTGTGCAGCTGAAGAGTGGGAAACAGCAGCGCTAGGCTCATGTCTTCTGATGCTGTCTTTGCTGGCGTCTTCTCCCAAAGCTTGGCGTTCACCAGCCGTCTTCTCTGTGCTCTTCATCTTGTGGTCTGTCCCAGAAGCATCTTTTTCCACCTCCTCCAAAGGAGGTTGAGACTTCTCTATATGGACAGCCTCCTCTTCCTCTGCAGCTGCTGCTGTTTGGCGGCTTTGCCGTTAGCAGGTGCATCCTATGAGCAGGCACAAGGAGCTATTGAGCAGTGTGACATCAAACACATGCACATGGAGCTGACGCTGCAGGACATCATGCCAGTAGTAGATAAGACATATGTCTAACTGAATAATGAGCAAGCACTGCCAATCCAAAGCGTGGCACCAGTTTTTGGACCTCAGAGGAGCCAGAGGGCATGTTGGGGACATTACTGATCACCAAGAGCCTGCTTCAGCCCACTGGAACAGTACTCTCCTGGAGGACACAAAAGGACATACAGTCACTGATTAGCCAGTGAATAATTACTGGATCATGGTTCACAGAAGACTAAAGCAGAAGATATACAGAAGACATATTCATTACCATCAGTAAATGAGGGTTTCTGCAATATTACTATACATGGATCAAGGATGAAAGAACTTTTATTGTCATACCAGTACATTTACATGTTATGGTACAAAATTAGTACTCAGGTCCCAGTTGAAGCCATCAAGAGCAAGATGTAAGATGTAAGAGTGAAAAATATAAATATAAATATAAGGGAAAATATAAACATATAAACATTTAAATAAAGATAAGATAAGGAAGCCGAGATTAGCATGTGCATAAATACGCATGTGCAAGTAGTGGCGAAGTAATGCACTTAATGATAGTGTTGTAAATGGGTGAGGAGGGAAAGGGGGGTGAGGAGGCGTGTCTACAGGGCAGGGCTAGAGTTCAGCAGCCTTACAGCTCTAGGGAAGAAGCTGTTCCTGAGCCTGGTGGTCCTGCTCCAAACGCTCCTCGATCGCGTGCCTGAGGGAGGGGTTGGAAGAGACTGTGTGCAGGATGGGTGGAGTCCTTCATGATGCGGAGGGCCCTCCCTCTGCATCGTGCTGTGTAGAGGTCTGAGGTGGTGGGCAGGCTGTTCCCCACAGTCCTCTGTGCACCCTTTACCACCCTCTGCAGAGCCTTCCTCTCAGCAGCAGTGCAGCTGCCATGCCACACAGTGATGCAGGTGCAGAGGACACTCTCCACCGCACAGTGATAGAAGCTCCTCAGGACTGAGCTTCCAAGTCCAGCTCGCCGCAGCTTCCTGAGGAAGTAGAGGCGCTGGTGGGCCTTCCTGACCAGATGAGATGTGTTGGTTTTCCAGGTGAGGTCCTCGGTGATGTGCACACTCAGGTACCTGAAGCTGGAGACCACCTCCACAGCTGCTCCTCCGATGTGCAGGGGGGGGGGGCCTGTCTCTCCTGAAGTCCACCACCATCTCCTTGGTCTTTTCACATTGATGCAGAGGTTGTTGTTTCTGCAGCACTGCTCCAGATGTTCCACCTCCTCTCTGTACTCTGACTCATCGTTGTCAGTGATGCGTCCTACTACTGCTGTATCGTCCGCAAACTTCACTATATGACAGCTAGGGTGTCTCGCCGAGCAGTCATATGTCAGCAGGGTGAACAGGAGAGGGCTCAGTACACAGCCCTGCAGCGAGCCAGTGCTGAGGGTGATGGAGGAGGAGATGGTGTTGTGGATTCTGACAGTCTGTGGTCTGTTGGTCAGAAAGTCCAGGACCCAGTTCCCCAGTGTGGGACTCAGACCGAGGAGGGAAAGCTTCTGTACCAGGGTCTGTGGGATGATGGTATTGAAGGCTGATGAGAAGTCCAGGAAGAGCAGAGGGACGTACGAGTTCCTGCTCTCCAGGTGGTTGAGGGTTGTGTGGACCACTGATGAGACGGCGTCATCAGTGGAGCGGTTCTTCCTGTAGGCGTACTGGTGGGGGTCCACAGTAACATCAATGGAGTCTTTGATGTGGCCCATGACCAGCCTCTCAAAGCACTTCATGACTACAAGTGTCAGAGCTGTGGGTCGGTAGTCATTGAGGCCTGTCACTGTGGAGCACTTGGGGACGGGGACAATTGTGGCAGTCTTTAAGCAGGTGGGGACAGATGCCAGTGACAGTGAGGTGTTAAAAATGTCCGTCCGCCCTGGGATGTTGTCGGGCCTGCAGCTTTGCGGGGTTAATTCCTGTAAGGGTTCTCCTCACTTTAGCTGTGGTCACACTGAGGGGTGTGTCACCGGGTGGTGGTGTGAGTCTGGTGCAGGAGGGGGGGGGTCAGGATCCTCGAAGCGGGCATAGAATCTGTTGAGTGCATCTGGCAGGGAGGGGTTGTTGTAGTTTGTGATGCACTTGACGCCCTTCCACATGCTCCGGGGGTCGTTGGAGGTGAAGTGACCCTGAATTTTCTGAGCATATGTGGCTTTGGCCCTCGAGATGCCTGCTGTCAGTTCTTTCCTCGCCACTCTCAGCGCTGATGCCTCACCTGCCCTGAACGCAGCTTCCCTAGCTTTCAGCAGAGCTCTGACTTCAGCATTCAGCCAGGGTTTCTGGTTTGAGAAGCAGGTTACTGTCCTGGTGGTGGTGACGTCATCAGCACACTTGGAGATGAAGCCGAGGACGGAGGAGGTGTATTGCTCTAGGTCCACCTCTCCCTCATATGTAGCTGCCTCCCTGAAGACCTGCCTGCTCAAGGTTCACAAACAACTAGAAATGCTGCACTAGATTAGATTAGATTAGATTAATTCAACTTTATTGTCATTACACATGTACAAGGACAGGGTAACATCAAGATGGCGGCGCGGGCACACGCAGCGGCTGCTCTCCGTCCCAACGAGACAGTGTTTACATGTTTTTTGTCGTGTCGAAGGTCGTGCTTTTGTTCGTCTTCGTTATGTCCACCTCCACCAAGGCGCACATACAGCCGGGATTTACTGCTCAGCATCAGCAGAAATAATCCTACACCTAACTCACACCTGAGTGAGCTACGGGACATACTGCGGGACTGCGGCCTGCTCTGGGGGCATTCACCGTCACCGACCCCAACTCCCAGATCTCGCCCACAGTGGAGGCGTCACAGGCGGTGCGAGAGAAAACAGAAGAGGGGTAAGCGCGGAGGAATCAGGGATAGGCTAGCGGCTAACCCAAACAAGCCTGCCATCCCCACCATCGTACTGTCCAATGTACGCTCACTGGACAACAAGCTAGATCACGTACGCCTACTCCGGTCTACTATGAAGTCTGTGAGAGAATGTTGTGTCTTTGTGTTTGTGGAAACATGGCTCAACAACAGCATTCCCAACAGCGCCATTCATCTGGATCGGCTAACATGCTATCGGGCATACAGAGCTCTCGTCGAAGGAGGAAAGACCCGCGGCGGGGGACTCTGTGTTTACATCAATGACGCCTGGTGTCGTGATGCCGTTGTGATCAGCAAACACTGTTCACCACTGCTGGAGATCGTTATTATCAAATGCAGACCGCTCTACCTTCCGAGGGAATTCACAGCCATATTGCTTGTTGCCGTTTACATCCCTCCTAGCTCCAACAACAACAGGAGTGAGGCACTGAACGAACTGTACCAGCAGGTCAGTGAGCAGCAGACAGCCCACCCAGATGCTTTTCTTGTTCTGGCGGGTGATTTCAATCATGCAGACCCAAAGTCTGTGCTTCCCAAACTTCACAGCCACATTAATTTTCCCACTCGGGGAAATAACATCTTGGACAATGTTTTCACCATCCAGAGAGGAGACTACAAAGCACTCCCCCTCCCCCACCTCGGTGCCTCTGACCACATCACTGTTATGCTGATGCCAGCATACAGACCGCTGGTCAAAGTCACCAGACCAGTTCTCAGGCAGGTACATGTGTGGTCAGAAGGGTCCTCAGAGACACTGCAAGACTGCTTCTCCACCACAGACTGGGAGATATTCAAACAGGCTGCCACCTACAACAACTCCACAGACCTACAGGAATACACAGAGACCGTCACTGCCTACATCTCTAAGTGCATTGATGATGTCACAGACACCAAGACCATCACTGTTCGGGCCAATCAGAAGCCATGGGTCACGGGTGAGGTCTACATGCTCCTGAGGGTGAGGAATGCTGCCTTCAGAGCTGGGGGCCTAAGGACAGCAAGGGCAAACCTGTCACGTGGCATCAGAGAGGCTAAGAGGCAGTATTCCAGGAAGATGGCGCAGCGCTTCAATGACAGCAGAGACACCCGGAGTCGGTGGCAGGGGATACAGTCCATCACGGACTACAAGCCCACACCGCAGACCGCCGACAGCTCCACCTCTCTGCCGAAGGAATTCTTGGCTCGCTTTGAGGCACACAACAGCATCCCTGCACAGAAGTCTCCACCCCCTCCTGGCAACCAGGTGTTGACTCTTTCCCCGGTCAGCATGAGGAGATCCCTCAGCAGGGTCAATGCACGCAAAACCCCGGGACCTGACAACATCCCTGGTGGAGAATTGAGAGACTTTGCTGCGGAACTCACAGATGTCTTCACAGACATCTTTAACACATGACTGAGCCAGGCTGTTGTCCCCACGTGCCTCAAAGCCCCCACCATCATTCCTGTGCCAAAGAAGCCGTCTCCCTCCTGCTTCAATGACTATCATCCTGTTGCACTCACCCCCATCCTAATGAAGTGCTTTGAGCGGTTAGTCATGCATCACATTAAGTCATCTCCCCCCCTCACCCTGGACCCATTTCAGTTTGCATATCGGTCCAACCGCTCGACCGATGATGCAATCTCAACAGCCCTCCATTCAGCCCTCACACACCTGGACACTAAAAACTCATATGTCAGAATGCTGTTTATAGACTTCAGTTCAGCATTCAACACAATCACCCCTCAGCAACTTATTCACAAACTGGACCAACTGGGAATCAACACCTCGATGTGCAACTGGCTGCTGGACTTCCTGACAGGGAGACCACAGGCAGTACGGGTCGGCAGCAACATTTCCAGCACCATCACACTGAACACGGGGCCCCCCCCCCCCAAGGATGCGTGCTGAGCCCCCTCCTCTTCACCCTGCTGACCCATGACTGCACACCATCACACGGCTCCAACCTCTTCATCAAGTTTGCAGATGACACAACTGTGGTAGGTCACATCAACAATGACGATGAGACATACGGCCGCCTGGCCCAGTGGTGCAGTGTCAACAACCTCTCCCTGAACGTGGAGAAGACAAAGGAGATCGTCATAGACTTCAGGAGAGTGCACGCCCAGCACACCCCACTAACCATCAATGGTGCTGTTGTGGAGAGAGTGAGCAGCACCAAGTTCCTGGGTGTGCACATCTCAGAAGACCTCTCCTGGTCAAAAAACACTGCATCACTGACCAGCAAAGCCCAACAGCGACTCTACTTCCTCCGTAAACTGAGAAGAGCCAGAGCCCCAGCCCCCATCATGTGCAGTTTCTACAGGGGCACCATAGAAAGCATCCTGACCAGCTGCATCACTGTGTGGTATGGCACCTGCACCGTGTCCTGCCGAAGAAGCTACATTGCGTGAGTGAGAGCAGCTGAGAGGGTCATGGGTGTCTCTCTCCCTCCCTTCAGGACATCTACCACAATCGTCTCATCCATAAAGCCCTCTGCATTGCAGGTGATCCCACCCACCCGTCCAACAGCTACTTCAGTCTGCTGCCATCCAGAAGGAGACTGAAGAGTCTCCGGGCCAGAACCAGCAGACTGAGAGACAGTTTTGTCCACCATGCTGTCAGGATGCTGAACTCTCTCCCTGCCTTGCCGTCCCTCCCCTGAGGACCCCCTTTTTACGAACCCTAGACCCTCACCCACATCCCCCCTCTGAACCCCCCAGGAACTATGGACTCACTCCCACATACACACACACACACCACTGGGTTGAAACAGACTTGCACCGGCACTTACATTCAGCTGCTGCAATAACAGCTGCCATATAACCCTGTTATTGCTTAAATTACATAATTTGAGCTAGAAATTACACACAAATTCTTTTGTGTCATTGATTTTTGTATTATATACAAGTATTTCTCTTCTCAAGTAGGTCTTTTCTCTCAACTACTGAGATATGTTTATACTGTTTAAACTGTTGTTTTGTATTGTTGATGGAACTGTGTGTTTATACTGTTTATGTTTATACTGTCTTTAATTATCTATCTACTGTAACACTGTGGGCCAAGCACTGCAATTTCAAAACCTATGTATGACCTGTACATATGGTTTTGACAATAAAGCTGACTTTGACTTTGACCAAATGCAGTTTAGCATCTAACCAGCAGTGTAAAGCAGCAAGTGCAGGATATAAAGTGTCTACAGTTGAGATATATATTTACAATCAACAGATATATAGACGGGTATTCTATGGACAAAATTTACTGATGGTCTGCTGAGGGTGTTGTCTTGGTGGCAGTCTCCTTGTTGTCTCTGTCAAAGTGAGCATAAAGTAATTTAGCTCATTGAGGAAGGAGACATCTGTAGCTGCCGGACTGACACTGCTGGGCTTGTAGTCACTGATGGCCTGGATGCCTTGTCACATGCGTCGCGGGTCAGAGTTGGAAAAATGTTCCTCTACCTTTAGCTTGTAGCAGTGCTTGGCCTTTTTGATGGCCCTCTTCAGGTTAGCCCTGGACTCACTGTAGGCTTGTGCATCACCTGATCTGAAGGCGGTGTCCCGGTCCTTCAGCAGGAGCCGCACCTCCTTGTTCACCCATGGCTTCTGATTAGGGTACGTGGTGATCTGTTTCTGTGTTGTGACGCTGTCAGTGGTGGTGTTGATATAATCCAGTACAGACGAGGTATATGTATCAATGTCTGTGTGGGAGCCTGAGAAGCAAACATACTCCAGTCTGTGTGTAGAAACCTGTCCTGAAGTACAGAGTCTGTCCCTGCTGGCCACACTCTGATGGTCTTCACCGCTGGCTTCACACGGTTGATGAGGGGTGAATATTTGGGGATGAGGAACAAAGAAAGGTGATCAGACTGTCCCAGGTGGGGGAGGGGAGTCATGCGGTGTAAGCTCCAGCAATGTTTGTATAAACATGATCTAAAGTTTTGTCTCCTCTGGTGGGGCAGGAAACATGCTGGTGAAATTTTGGGAGCACAGTCTTTAAGTTTGAGTGGTTGAAATCACCCGCCACAATAAATGCAGCCTCCGGGTGAGCAGTCTGTTGTTTGCTAATGGCTGCATGAAGTTCCTTCATAGCAAGCTTGGCATTAGCATCTGGGGGAATACAGCACAAGCGCAAGATGACTAAGCAAATGATGAACAGCACGCAAGCACACAAAAGGAAGATATTTAATATAGAAGATTAGAGCAGAGGAGGAGACAAAGATGATGAGTGTCCTGTAAAGGATGTGGGTGAATGATGAGAGGCCTTACCGGTGTGCTGAGGCCAATACGCTGTTTGACGTGGATTATCTTCAGATCACAGTCTTTAATCTTGGTGGGGATGAAGGAGTGGACTTTCACTATCTGTTGAGCAATCTCCGTGTCTGCCACTGACACAAGCACCTAACATACAATAAGGATGTTTTTAACACGGTGCTGTAGGAAGATGAACTTTGTAACAGGTCAACAATCCAGAAACTAGTATCTATGGACAGATTGAGTGTGTAGACTGTCCACAAAGCAGTCCCACTGAGCCTGTGATAGTAGTTTAAGCTATGACAGAAGCAGCTTGCATGGCTACATGTATTACTGGTGTCCAAGTGTTTTCTCCTCTCCTCCTGGTGTGATCACACACCAACCTTTCCCATTTGTTTTGCCAGGATGAGGTCAGAGGGCGTGTCAAAGGGCTGGATCAGCTTGATGATGTCACTCTCTGAGCAGCTGCTCTCAGGAAGTCCTGTGATCAACACCATGCCTTTCTGTAGGAGACATTACAGAACAAGTGAATAAACATTTAGCTGAACTTTTCCTTATTCATTTCCTTTTTTAATTCGATTTTCCATCACTGCCGTTTATACTCCTCCTGATGCTAATGTTAGCAGTGCTCTCGCACGTCTCCAGGACATTATAAACAAACACCAAAGAGTTCATCTCAAGGGAGTGTTTCTTGTTGCGGGTGACTTCAATCAGGCATGCTTAAAAACTGTGTTACCCAAATTTGCCACCAGAGGAAACAATACACTGGACCCTGTTTATTCCAACATAAAGCAAGCATACAGAGCAGTAGCCTTTCCACATCTGGGATCAGATCAGATCAGATCACACATCACTGCTGCTCTTCCCTGCATACACCCCTGTTCGGAGGAAGACTGGGGTCACCGCCAAGTCCATTAAAACCTGGCACGCACCAACTGGAACATTTTTGAACATCAGCCCCTGGAGGACTATACAGAGACTGTACTTTTTTCTATAAAAAGCTGCACAGTTAATGTGACAGTAAACAAGAACATCAAGGTTTATCCAAACCAAAAACCAGGGATGACCAAGGAAGTACGGGATCTGTTGAGGGTCCGAAACACAGCCTTCAAATCTGGGGATAAAGTCCTGTATAACCAGACAAGAGCAGACCTGAAAAGAGGCATCAAGGCTGCAAAGGCAGAATACAAGAGGAAAGTGGAGGACTATCTGGCAAATAACAACTCACGGCAAGTCTGGCAAGGAATACAACACCTCACCAACTACCAAGGAGCTACATCTGGGTCAGCACAGACCTCTCACTGGCAGAGGAACTGAACCATTTCTTTGCCCGCTTTGAAGTTGGAAAACCCCATACAGCCACTAAACACTGCCAGACCTACACCCCCCCCCCCCAGCCCTCACTCTCAAGGAACATCAAGTTTGCGTGGTTGTAGAGAAGATCAACCCGAGGAAAGCAGCCGGGCCGGATGGAGGACTCGGGAAGGTACTAAAAGCCTGTGCCCACCAGCTGGCGGGGGTCCTTACCCGGATTTTCAACCTCTCTCTGACACAGCCAACCATCCCTCCCTGCCTCAAGTCAGCTACCATCGTTCCGGTTGGCAAAAAAAAAAACTCAATACACAGCCTGAATGACTACAGACCAATTGCATTAACATCTGTGGTCATGAAATGCTTTGAAAGACTTGTGGCCCAGCACATTAAAAGGCTCCTCCCACTCTCCTTCGACCATCATCAGTTTGCATAACAGGTCAACAGAGGATGCCATCAGCATTGCCCTCCATACCGTCCTGTCCCACCTGGAGCAGCCGGGGAGCTATGTTAGGACACTCTTTGTTGATTTTAGTTCTGCTTTTAACACAATGGTCCCACAGATACTGGTAAATAAAGTGCATGCCCTGGATTTCCCTTCCTCCAGCTGTGCCTGGATTAAGGACTTTTAACAGACCGAGCGCAAAAAAACAAGACTTGGCCCCCACTGTTCCTTCACACACTCACACTCAGCACTGGCTCCCCCCATGGCTGCGTGCTTAGCCCTCTCCTGTATACCCTGTACACCCACCACTCACTCCTCAAACACCATCATCAAATTTGCTGCTGACACCACTGTTGTTGGAGGAGGTGAGTCACTTTACAGAGAGGACATACAGAGACTGGCTAAATGGTGTGACAGAAATAACTTGTTGCTCAACACATGAAAAACCAAGGAGATGGTGATAGACGTCCGAAGGAAGAGGACCGAACCCGGAAACCTGCTGGTGTCCTTCTATCACATGACAATCCAGGTGGTGTTGGTATATGGCATTACTGTGTGGTACTCTGGATGCTCTGCTGGGGACAAGAGGATGCTGCAGAGGGTCATCAGGACAGCAGAAAAAAATCACGGGCTGTCCACTGTCATCTCTTGAGGACATCTCCAGCTCTCGCTATCTCTCCAGAGCTGAGAGGATCCTCAGAGACCCCTACCATCCGTCCCACCAGCTGTTCAGCCTGTTACCCTCAGGAAAACGTCTCCGGGAGCATCAAGGCCAGGACAAACCGCCTGAAGAACACTTCTTTTCCCTTAGGCAATAAAAAGCATTAATTCAGCCCACAAAATCAGAATTCATTAACCGCCCTGAATTTATTCATGAGTTATATTTGTTATGTTTTTAGATTATACAATTATCTGTTTTAGATTATAATTTTATAGGTCTTAATTTAGTTACCTATATTTTTACATTTTATTAAATAATTTATGTCTTCAAAGGTTGATTGGAGTGATGTACTGGAAACAAGCACTTAAACAGACAGCACATTAAATTTCGTTGTACTTCTTTTTGTGCAATGACAATAAACGGATTCTATTCTATGCTATTTTATTACTACATTTCCAAACATAAAATTCTGTTTTCAGACTGATGAGGGGGAAAATGACCTGAAAGGATTTTAGTATCAGGCTGAAACACAAGAAAATGTGATGGAAGTGAAGGAAACTGTACCTCATCAGACGTCTTGTGTTCAGCCTCAGCTCCTGCAGTGGGGAGTAGGAGGGGAAGATGCTACACTCAGTATGTTTTCATACACATCACAACTACAAGCCAGCAAAAGCAAGACATCACAAACCAGACTACATGTGACTAAGCTACAGTTTATTCCATGTGATATGTGAAGTGAAGTTAGGGATATTGTTATTTACATGAGTGCTTTTCCTATTTGGTCTGAATTTTAATGAAATAAGTAAAAGTTCCCTTTGATATTACTAATAATGAATGAGAAGAAACACCCTTTCCATTAGTTTAATATTTATTACCCCAAAAATTTAGACAATAACAAGGAAAGCCCCGAATAACAAAAATTGACAATGTCAGTAGCAGGTGTTTCCACCATTTGCTGCAATGACAGCTTGACAGCGACGTCTCATGCTCCTCACTGGCCTCATGATGTTGTTCTGAGGCAATGCGTTCTACTCTTCCACAAGTGCTACACGCAGTTCTGCCAGGTGACGTGGGGGTGGGGTACGATCATCCAGTCTCTGCTTCAGCTGGTCCCAGACGTGCTCTATGGGGTTCAGGTCAGGGGACATTGCTGTCCATAACATATGAGGCACTCCGACTTCCTGAAGTGGAAGTGACAATTGACAAGTGAGCTGTGACAATTCTGGCGCGATGTGGTGGAGCATTATCATCCATGAACAGAAAGTTGGGGGTGTGCTGGTGGAATTGGGGGATGATGATGGGTTCTATGATGTCTCTGAGGTAAGAACGTGCAGTGACTGATCCATCTACAATAACCAAATCTGTTTTGCACTGACTGGTGATGCCTTCCCAGACTGTTGCACCTCCTCCACCAAAGCGAACCTGTGTCTGTGTCTTGATGCAAGTCTGCTGATGACACACCAAGTTCACGAGCAACATCTGACTGCCTGCCTGCACGCTATGGCCAGGTGGCGCTGCTCGTCCGTCAAGAGACGTCCTGTGTTCATGGCTGTTTGAATGAAGAACTTGGAATGACTTATTGACAACACCAGCCTTTTATACCCACAGAATGTTGAAATTGATGCCACATTGAAAAGGGTTGTCTCCTAGTATTACTTGGTATTGGCCCCAATATGTAAGGCACACTGTACACAGTGAGACCATTACGTGGAAAACACAAAATGAAGTGTGTCTATCACCCCAATACAATTACCTCCCTATCCCAAAAATCTCTTAAGTGAAACAAACACCGTGTGTATGACATCCACCGAGTCTCTCACAATATCCCTAACTTATTGTGAGTAGTGTATATGTATATATATATATTTTTTTCTCTCCTCCACAGGATCCTACTCTTCATCCCTCCATCACTATGTAAATTTGTATATTGCCAGATTTTACTTGTTTTTTACTGTTTTTGTATTTTGTGTGTTGTTTTGTTGTAAACACTATTTTTTGCACATTGTTCCATAGACTTGAATCACATACACACTACTGCACTTTATCCTTTTTCTTTTCTCCTGTTTTTGCTTGTGAGCTGCCTAACAAGTGAATTTCCCTGCTGTGGGATCAATAAAGTGCTTTCTATCTATCTATCTATCGATCGATCTATCTATCTATCTATCTTAATACAACAAAACAGAAAATCTGTTTTCAAGAAATGGACTGATTACTGAAACATGTTCTTTCTTTTTATCCGTAATATTCACAACATGAGCAAACTGCAACACTAACTACACTTCGTTTTTCTTTTTTTTTCCTATCATCTGTTTGAAACTGCTCTGGAACATCAAATCTCAAAGTGAAATTTCTTGTAAAACACATGTAGATACTCTTAGACGTACCTTCTGTCGTTGGCTCTTCTCGCTCTCTTCTTCTGAGCACTGCATGAGGATCATGTTGTTGATCTTGCCAAAGGACCCGACCAAGTCAGTAACTTCCTGCTCCGAGGCGTGGTTTGGAATGCCTGTCAGATAAAGCAGACCATCTGAAACAGACGAGCCCAGAGAGGCTGGAGTGGCTGTTTTCTTCTTCTTCTTGGCTGGAGGAGGCCTGGCACACTACAAAGCAACAGCATTAGTCTTTGGTTAGTTTTAGGCTGAAAGAAGTGTGTAGACATAGTTAGCTGTGGCTGAGCTTGGTCCAAAACAGTGGAATTCTGTGACAAGCTTTACACAACTAAAGAGAAAAACAGCCAATGTGTCAGCCGCCTTGTTACTTGCTGTCTCAGCCATCTTAGTTCCAGTCTTCATCCCGCTCTTGACAGTTGTGATGTTGGACTGTCCACGTTTGGAGCTGTGAGCCGCCTTAGAGGAGGGTGGATGTCAGCTGGTGTCAGTGGAGTCATGGTGTGGACGCCGCGTCCCACCGATGCCAGAGGAACCCCCTGTAGACACAGCACGAAGCAAAGGGAGGAGGGAAAGCAAAGAAAGCTCCACATCACTCTTGTGTAAGGCTCCAAAACTAGAAGTGATGTCAGAAATCTCAGGTAAACAACAGGTAAAGCGTGATTTTAGCTGAGCACAGACAAACTCTCTTCCCCGTTAGCAGATGACTTTAAAAGAGCTTTCCAGAGTCAGACTCTGAACATACATCAGTCTGTAAAGAACAAATCTACACACTGACTAACCTGATGATTCCTTGTCCTTCCTCTCAGGCCGGTGCTCTCTGGAGGAGGAGGAGGTTGGGTGTGAGTGAGAGGGACTGTGTGAGCCGGAGTGGCGGCCCTCCAAGCAATGGCCGTGTTCTTAGGATAGTGAATGGATGGATGAGGTTAGAAGTGAGTAAACTATCATACAGACATTTCCCCTGATCTGAGTCATTTATTGCTGAAAAGATAATTGTGTATTAAGAACCTGCAGCACCACTGAACAGTCCAGTAGCACTTTAGCAAATGAGCTCACTACATATTTGTATTATTTGTAAGTTTGCAGATGAATATTTAACAGAGTTGTACACTGTCCCACTTTGTAGACACTGTGCCTGCTCTCTAGCCTGTGGTCTACCTGTGCAGTGGTGGAAGCGAGGGAGATGGTGAGGGGGAGTAGAGCTTCCCATGTGGCCTGTGGGGATGGGGGCCCACCCTGTGTTTGTTGTGAGGAGGACTTGGGGTGGGAGAACCTGAGAGGCTCCGAGACACGGAATGGGATGGAGAGCGATCCTTGGGATCCCACAGAGCTCGGCTGCCATATGGTCTGCTCTGACTGGATAACACATTGAGTGACAGACATAAGCAGTGAAATGACAGAGTAAAGTTGTGTCAAGTGGCAGCTTAAACAGCAGCATTTTTCTTGTGTGGCCTCATTCAAAATGTTTTGGAGCAGCCTACTGACAGGAGTGATTCCTCCCAGCTCATGCTCACATCTAAAAACACATTATTGGAAACAGAAGAACAAGAGTCCAGCTGACCTTGGTACACTTGGTTTCCAGTCAGGGTACCTTCAGAGACACACAAACATCTGTTAGCATGTCATCAAACATCTGACTCCTAAACCTGTATTTAGAAGGAATTAGAAAATTCAACTGTACGTATCAATACAAAGCTGCACTTTTCAAAATGTGCAATAAACAGTGAGTTAAATAATATTCAATGCAATGTGAAATGATCACTTGTAGCACGAGGGCCACTCAGAATGAGCTCCTTACTCTGCAGCTCCATTCACATTTAGCCTTTTTCTGCAGCCTGCACATCAGTGACATGGAGAATCCCATTGACAGATTAGCACATTAGCATGGGTCGCACACACATGCGCAGCCTCCTCCCAAAAGTTGCTGCACTGACTGCAAATCCTGACATTTTAGTCATCTCTGAGTCTTGGTTTAAGAAATCCAACAGAAAAACTTTAATGAACAGACTTTTTTATATGACCTGACACAAGTTGAATGGCACAGAATTGGTCTTATCCCTGACGTGGAAGACGCCTGGACATACGTTAAAACTTTGTTGGGTGCCATCTTGAACAAACATGCTCCTCTCAAAAGAATGAGGATAAAAAGCGTCTCAGTCCCTGGTTCAGTTCTGATCTGTCTGAGCTTATTGGCCATAAACAGCACCTATGGCGTAAAGCAAATTCTTCTAATGAAACATCAGACTGGCAGACATACAGGGCAATAAGAAACAGATGTACTCAGTCAGTCAGACACACAAAATCCAGCTTTTTCAAACAGCAACTCGTTGCCAATCGCTCTGACCCTCAAAAATTCTGGAACACTCAAATCAATAGAAAAGAATAATATGTCTTCCCATTTGCCCACTGTTATTAAATGTGATGGTATTGTGATCACAGAAAAAAAAAGTGGATTGTTTCAACAGACACTTTGTCAAAGCTGGTTGTGCTTTTGAGGAAATTACACCTCCTCCCAATGTTTCTCCATCCACCCCATCATCTGTCACTCATCCACCTTCTCCAGGACATCCCCCTCTTCTCCTTCCAGCCTATTCTGGAGTCTGAGGTCCTTGCAGAGCTGCGCACCCTGGACACTCACAAATCTGCTGGACTCACTCATGATTCATTTGAAACACCCATTAATGTTGTGCTTACAAATGTCAAATCTAGAATTGGTTTTCTTTATGGTAACAAGTCCTCGCTAACACACTCTGCAAAACAACATTGGCAAAAGCCCTTCACTGTAAAATGTAATAAGTTGACTTTCCTTAAAGTAAAATCAGCTTTACTTTACTTTAATTTCTAAGCTGTTAAAGCTAAAACGAATTGTGTTAAAACTACTCAGTAAAATGGAGTTAAGCATTGACATTACTAGGAAAATATATGGAAAGTGATTGGCTGAAAATCTTGAAGTCAGCTGAACTAAAAGTTTTAAGTTGTTGAAAGACAAAGAGACATTTTGAAGGGGACACAAAAACAGTTTATTTGATCTCTAAGAAGAAGAAATTGTGTTCAATTCATTAAGATGAACAGCAGATATGAATGTGCACAAGTCTAACTGTGTAATGTGCAAGTGTAATGCAGACATTTGAGACAGCAACAGCTAAAACCTGCTGAAAACATTGTGAGTGAATTCTTAGAGGATGAGTTTAACTGTACTGGAGACTGAGCTCCAATGTAGTAAATTTGGAGGTAACTGGCTATAGAGCCTAATGCTGCTATATGGCCATGGTGTCAGCATGAAGAGAGAGGGAAGAAGAAGGGCTGAAAGAAAAGCTGTTGACATTTCTCCTTGTGAACAGCAAAGTATTTAGCAGCCTGTTTGAGAAGAAAGAGCAATGAGGCTGGCTCCAGCAAAAAAAGGGCTGACCAAGGGGACACTTTCCCAGTACTGAGCAAACCTAACATGTGACATTCTATTGACATTGTGAAGACAATGAGTCAATGCAAGAGAAGATTTTTGGGGGGAGGGAGTGTATTTTTGCTTTTAGGATCCTGTGTCCAAGTGACAGAAGCACTCTTTGAATAAAGTCAAAGGTGCTGTTGTGTTGTTGAGGGTATTCCAAGTTGAGGGCGTAAATAAGTGGAAAGAGAAGGCACATGGCATGTGTAAGATTTTAAGGCCATCCATCAGCACTGTTCCTCCAAAATGATTGCAGTACCTGAAGCCCGTAGGTGCAGGGAGTCAGGAGAGTCCACACTGTGTTGAGGAATCAGTGTCAGGATCCCGATTGAGGTGTGGGACATGTGTGGGTCATCATAGTCCTAAGAAGAATAAGAGCAAGCACAACTACATGTTAGTTATCACCTTGCCTATCTATGGTTCTTTGTCACTGCAACATGTGGGCAGACTGATGACAGGGTATACAGAGCAATCCTTAAGTTTAATTTAATAGCTTTTTACTACCTTTGGATTTTTAAAACCATCAGGACACTGAGTTGCAAGTGTTAATCAGCGACCTTATTAATGTTGACTTAGATTTTGACATATATAAGACTATAGACAACAGATTTAGAGACTGACTGATGTTGTTGACTGTAAGTTCTACATACTGTAGACACTGTATATCCCGCACTTTCTGCTTTAGCACTTGTGGTTAGATGCTAAACTGCATTTGGTTACCTTGTCCTTGTACATGTGTAATGACAATAAAGTTGAATGTAATGTGATTTATTTGACTTCCCTACTACAGAGCTGAGCCAGTCCTTAAACGCTGGCTCAGAAAAGCTGCATTTGCCCATGACAGCGACGATGGTTGTCTGGACGTTGAAGATTTGCCTGAAGTAAACGTGAGCCAGCCAGTTGACTGTCCAGTTGAGCTGAGCGCGAAAAGTGTTTGAGATGTGGTACAAGCACTGAATATGACATCAGCATTAAACATACAGAGCTGAGAGTTCAGGATTGAGGCGAGGATCTCTGATTATGTGCCTAGAAATGCTAAAGCCCACATTTAAAGGAACTAACAGAAAGTTTAGCAGATAGAAATTCAATGGGAATAGGACACCTCATAGTCTGAAAAAATAATATCTATTTAAAAAAAAAAAAAAAGCTCTAAAAGACAGTTTAACATTTATAATGGCCTTAAAATTATATAGTTAAGAAAAAAGTGTTAAAGCAAGCAGAATATGTTTTGTATTTTGGATTGTGGGAAGTAGCCACCTTTTGCTTTGATGGCAGCTTTGCACACTGTTGGCATTGTGTCATTGAGTTTGATGAGGTAGTCACCTGGAATGGTTTTCCAACAGTGTTGAAGGAGTTCCCAGAGGTGCTGAGCACTTGTTGGCTGTCTTCCCTTCAGACTGCTCCAAGTGATCCCAAAGCATCTGAATTGGGTGTAGGTGAGGTGATTGTGGAGGCCAGGTGGTCTGATGCACTCCATCACTCTCCTTCTTGGTGAAATAGCCCTCACACAGCCTGGAGGTGTGTTTGGGGTCATTGTCCTGTTGAAAAACAAATGATGGTCCAACTAAGCGCAAAGCAGATGGGATGGCACGTGGCTGCAGAATGCTGTGGTAGCTATGCTGGTTAAGTGTGCACACCCACACCATCACACCTCCTCACATAAAGAAAAAACAGTGAATGAGAAGGTGCGTCCAAACTTTTGACTGGTACTGTAAATAAAGCAGCAATGATTGAGGCTAAGTGGAAGAGACACAATACTGTGGTGCTGAATTGAATAATAGGGACTACAGACAAGTTCCAAAGCATGTGTTTAAAATGTGCATTGTCATCTCCAAGGATGACAGGAAGTCCACGGAGGACTGCTGTTGGCTTTACAGTAACATGTGCACTGTGAAAAAAAAAAGGGAAATAAAGATGAGTCCAAAATGGTGAAGGGGAGACAGTTAACAGCTGTGTATACACAATGCAGTTGCGCAAGTTTACTGTCCAAATAATGAAAATGTTTTTGTACTGTGTGTGTGAGAAAGCTACCTGAGGTGCGACTTGCTGCAGATGCTCCTGAAGTTTGTGGCCGGTACGTCCCCCCTTGGACTTGAAATGTCAAAGAAGCGAGGAGTGTATAGCATCCTGACCAGCTGCATCACTGTGTGGTATGGCACCTGCACCGTGTCCTGTCAAAGGAAAACTACATCAGGTAGTGAGAGCAGCTGAGAGGATAGTGGGTGTCTCTCTCCCCTCCCTCCAGGACATCTAGCACACTTGCCTCACCTGCAAAGCCCTCTGCATTGCAGGCGACCCCACCCACCCGTCCAACAGCTTCTTCAGTCTGCTGCCATCCAGAGGGAGACTGAAGAGCCTCCGGGCCAGGACCAGCAGAATGAGAGACAGCTTGGTCCACCAAGCTGTCAGGATGCTGTCGTGCTGTGCGATAGTATGATATAAATCGTTAAACGATAGAAAAATGTCTATCGTATGATACAGTCCTCTATCGTTTTTATCGTAATTTTAACGGGTATGGGCTGTAATTGCTCAGATAATGCAACTGCAGCTGCGTTGCCGCTTTCGGCAGCATGTTACGACACAAACTCCTTTACGGCTGACTGTTGACCATGCGGGCTGACTGCTCACTGTTTTCCATTTGCATGAGAGCTAGTTATGGATTCCGCTAGTGGTAGCATGGTCGTAGGGATGGAGTGCACAACAAACGTCCGAACCAACAGAGGAGGAATTGGTCCACAAACGAGGGAAAAGGAACTCCGCTGTTTGGTTTTGGTTTGGACATTGTTACATGCAAGAGATCATGTCTTAAGCCTGAAAGAGTTAACCAACTTGTCTTTCAATCTCTCAACCTGAAAGAAAAGTTTGATGCTGAGGTTTAATTTTATGTCAGAACAAGCCTCTTCTACCTCTGAAACAGTTCATTTAATAGCACTAGGCCTATTTGTTAAATGTTAGGCATACTTGAATGTTACTAGCACTTTATGTTGCTACTGTATTTTATTTCTTTGCACTTTATTGCACTACTTGAAAACTGAATACTGTATCTGAGTGGGTCTGTTACTGTACTTTATTTCTTTGCACTTTATAGCATGACTTGAAAACTGATTACACCATCAGATATTTCTGAATGGTATTTGTTCATTTAATATATTACATTTTAATTCATTTTATTATAGTTTTTTTAATTGACCAGTAAGATAACGGTAACAAAAAGACTTGTTTCAATCTTTAATAAAACAAAAGGAGAAAAGATAAGATAAATTTGCATTCTTGTGTGGATATAGATAATTTTAAGAAGAAATTCTATATCTGGATATATATCGTTATGGGAATATAAAATTACCTATATTGGGATATAATTTTTTTTCCCATATCGCACAGCACTAGGATGCTGAACTCTCTCCCCGTCCTGCCGTCCCTCTCCCTGCTGACCCCCCCCACACACCAACTCTGGACCCTGACCCACCCACCCCCTCTGACCACCACCACCAGAACTATGGACTCACACACACCACACACCACCGGTCTGATCTGAACTCACACCTGCACTTCAACTTAGCTGCTGCTATGTGCCCTGCTGCTGCTCAAATGACATATTGGAGCTAAAATCACATACAAATTCTGTGACACACATATTTCTATTATTGGTATTATATACAAGTTTATCTGTGTTATATACAAGTCTATTTGTATTATATAAAAGCCCTTTCTTTCTCTACTAAGTTCTCTTTCTCCATCTGATAGTGTTATGTTTGTATAACACACAGTGGACAGCACAGTGCGGACCCTGCTAAAAGCCGGGATGCAGCCTATAGGTCAGGAGATAGGCTGGCTTACAGCAGGGCCCGGAAAGAAGTGAACAAGGGCATCCAGGTGGCAAAACACAGCTACAAGCAGCGCAAATGATAACAACCCACGTCAGGTAACATGTGGAAAGGCCCATCAGGACCATGACGGATTACAAGTGCATCGACCAGCAGGTTGGCCATGATCACATCTTAAACAGCTTCTTGGCACGCTTGGACTCTCCAAGCAGCAGAAGGACTGTACATCTTCCTCAGCCAGAGATGCAGCATCAGCCTCTCATCCTGCAGCTGCACCAAGTGACCTCCGCCATGAGGAGGATCAACATCAACAAGGCTGCAGGTCCAGACAAGGTGTCAGGTCGTACCCTGAACTCATGCACTGAGCAACTGGCAGGAGTTTTTCTGGACATTTTCAAGCTGTCCATGCAGCTTTCCACGGTCCCTGTATGCCTGACGCCCTCCATATGGTAGCTGCACAGCACAGGGGATTGTCGGCCGTCGGCTAGCAGATCTGGACTCAGTTTACGCTGCTCGAGTGCAGAAAAGGGCCAGACGCATTGCAACAGATCCCACCCACCCGGGCAACGCCAAATCACCAACAGACTCAGGGACAGCTTCTTCCCCAGAGCTGCAAAAGCAACAGCCCCACCGCAGTGAAAACACTCAAATCCCATCCCCATACAGGACCCTCAAACATACCCCCAACCGCACCCCCACCCCTGCTGATGCTGACAACCACATAGAACACAAACACACACAGCATTCCATACACTGGACTTGCACTAAGCTGCACTTTATTACTTACTTAACTTTGTGTTTATATTATCATAAGTGTTGTTTCTTTAAGGATTTGTGTTATTTATTTATATGTGTGCCTGAAAGCCGGGAGTCTCTGCAAATTTTCGTTATGTTCGCATAATAACAATAAAGACTTGAATCTTGAATATGTTTTTATTTTTGTATAGCTATTTTTCTAATTTATCTAGTGTAACACTGTGGGCCTAGGGAGCACGGAAATTTCAAAACCTGTGTATGACCTGTACATATGGTTTTGACAACAAAACTGACTTTGACTTTGAAGGGCTAACGTCGTTAGCGCTTAGCTTACAAGTGCTCATTACATCAATGTGTGTAAGCTAGCGACGTTAGCCCTTAACACAGATCTTGTAAAACTACTCATTCATTCTAACTTTTAGGATAACTCAAAGAATTTCAGCAAACGTATTGTACTTCTTAACAGTTGCTAAATCAAGTGCTACAGCCATTGATGCTGCAGTGAATCTTTAATGTTAAGTGGGACATTTATTTTGCTGGGACAGACTCCCAGCAAAATAAATACATAAATAAAAAGGCAGTGTCATTTCAGCTTGCTTAGGAGTATTTGAATTGGCAATCTGAAGACATACGGTTAACCTGAAACCTTTCGCCGACAGATGAAGCATGTGGCGTAAGACCTAAAGACCTTACTAAATAAAAAGCCGATAAATCTTCCAGTTTGCAGCAACTTACCTTAACATGACAGAGACAGAAGCTTTCAACGTGCTTGCGGACATTACCGAGCACGTCTTCACGGGGAAATGCGCATGTCACACAGCCAAGTGCTGCCACCTAGTGTCGGGCATAGGAGTCAGGTTGTGAGGACGGCTCTTCATCACTCATACTTTCTCAGGCTGATGACTTTAATTACTTTATTCCCTAAAAAGTTTTATTAACTAAGTGTAACATAGCAGAGTCAGCAAAGTAAGCACACATCAGTTAAGATCACTTCTTATTTTAAGCTATATTAGCAATTACATTTTACAGTGTTCATACCTACGCTCTTTGCTCAATATTCAGAACTCTAGTCTCAGTCTTTGCTCCAGCAGCTTCATTAACCTCGTCATTCCAAAAGCCTGCACCTCCTTTGGTTGCTTCTCTTTTCAATTTTCTGCCGCAAACGACTGGAATCGCTTACAACAGACTGTAAAACTCAGCTCTTTAATACCATTCTTTTCTTTTAAGAATACACTACAAACCATAATCCAAGATCCTTGTACTTGTTTTTAGTCATTTGCTATGAACCTCACTGTATATATATGCACATATTACACTGTCATTTTCATTGATATGTATTGAATTTGTACTGTGATCCTTTGTCTTATCTACTGGATTGTGTCTGTGGCCAGATTGTCACTGCAAATGAGAATTGGTTCTCAAAGGACTTACCTGGTTAAATGAAGCTGAATCCTAAAATCCTACTATATATGCTACTGTATCTATGTGTGTTTATTTTTAACACTTGTGGCCATTCATCAGTTTATTCTATTCTTTCATACACTTTTCTACTGATATTGATGGTTAACACAATTCTTGAAATGAATCCACTTTTTAATGTGCAATAAAGGTATTTATGAAGCTCTTGCTCTGAGTTTGTTGCTGTTTCTTTTTCATACCTTATCTGGTTTGCACTCTATTGTAACCATCCAAGAACACACTGAGGTTTTTCCCACAATTTGCAATTAATTACAAGCCCATTTCTGTATTAGCTTTAATCAGCTACATAAATAATAGAAATGTTGATTTAATGTTGCTGTCTATATTCCGTGCCAGAACCAGCAGACTGAGAGACAGTTTTGTCCACCAAGCTGTCAGGATGCTGAACTCTCTCCCTGCCTTGCCGTCCCTCCCCCTGAGGATCCCCGCACACACGAACCCTAGACCCTCACCCACATCCCCCTTCTGAACCCCCCCGGAAATATGGACTCAATCCCACACACACACACACACACACACCACTGGGCTGAAACAGACTTGCACCGGCACTTACATCCAGCTGCTGCTATATAACCCTGTTACTGCTTAAATTACATAATTTGAGCTAAAAATTACACACAAATTCTTTTGTGTCACTGATTTTGTATTATATACAACTCTCTTCTCAACTACTGAGATATGTTTATACTGTTGTGTATTGTTGATGGAACTGTGTGTTTATACTGCTTATGTTTATTTATGTTTATACTGTCTTTAATTATTTATCTTTTACCGTAACACTGTGGGCCTAGGGAGCACTGCAATTTCAAAACCTGTGTATGACCTGTACATATGGTTTGGACAATAAAGTTGACTTTGACTTTGACTTTTGATATTGGAATGTCTGCTTTCCTCATGTGTCTTTTGTACTTGTACCAATTTTAATGACACTGAAAACATTAATTCACCAAAGCATCCTATTAGATTCATTATGAGCTTTATGGTAAATCTGGAAAAACCTGACGAGTAGTTCATAGAAAATTAACTCAGTGCCATTACTGTTGGGGGTTACAGTAGGTGTTGTGTAGACTGTACTGAGTGTGGATCTTAGGTGGCAGCAAACACTTCAGTGTGTCGGTCAGGACACATGAGCAGGTAGGTGGAGAATGAGGAACGGAGACCAGGAATAAAGTTTGACCTTTTATATAACTTTCATGAGTGATTACATAAGTATGAGAGTGGTTTCTGTAATACAAACAGAGTAACACAATACAATTAGAATTAAGTATAAATCACATAAACTATATACTGAGCCAAATATGTGTATCTAATCAGAGTAACTGAAATACAGCTCAATATTACTTATAACTTAAATCACAATGATCAATCAACGGATCAAACCAAGAGGCAAAATGCAATATAAACAACAGTGCTTAGCTACGCAGTGAGCTAGCATAAAGTTCTCAGCGGCAGCTAACGACCTGCCGCTAGTGGCTAATTCCTTATAACATCACGAATGCCACTGACCAAAAACGACTGGCATGTCATTACTTGACTTATGAATGTATATAAGTATTAACGAAGGGTACACATGTGGCATAACAACAAAACTCACTTCTTTTAGACGCACACTGCGGAGTCACTCAGCTGTTTTCTCCCGATCGATCGACACGTCTGCGGTGCATTCAAGGACCGCGGCAGTGTGAAATTCACATGTGCGATAATTAACAACAGTCTTAAGGGAACAGTACTCAAAGAGACGACCTTTTGTACAGTAGGTTTATTTGAAATTTAATATAACTGTAACCACAAATGAATAAGGCACATTAAATATGTGTTCATTTACAATAACTAGTTGGGAAAAATAAAACATTCAAATTCATCACTTCATTCCATTCTTTTATACACTTTTGTGCTGATATTGACAGTTGATACAATTGTTGAAATGAAAACAGATTTTAATGTGCAATAAAGGTATTTATGAAGCTCTTGCTCTGAGTTTGTTGATGGTTTTTTTCATAACTTATCTTCATTCTGTTGGCACAGATGGTTCAGTTTTCAGTGTCACATTTTGAATAAGACTCAAGGAAAAACATTTTAGTTGAGACATGGTGATCACAATGAATCACATGTAGCATCTTGTCAGGACAGGTGCATGAACATTCATGCACCTGTCCTGACAAGATGCATGAGCTTCAGCTGTGGATGATCATGTATGAACCTACAGTATTAAATGAAGTCATACATGACAAATGTTCAAATCAAAGTGTAGCGCTGCACTTGATCATTTTTATTCTTTCCACTGCCTTTGGAATGCTTTGGAATTTTCCAACAATCTGACTGATGTATCAGGACACCCCTACACTTGCTGGGATTTTCACTCTCAACAGTTTGTAGAGTTTAACTGTGAATGTAGTCAAAAGCAAAAGCATCCAGTGAGCAGCAGCTCAGAGGAGGTGTGGCTCATGACGTCACCATCTCACCTGCCTTTGATCCCCAGGCAACGGCTCTGACGTCACTACGGCGGCAGCCAGAGGATATAAATGAGGAGCCTTCCTTCACTGACTCAACGTTTCTGAGGAGGTAGGGACAGCTCTGGTGGGGGTGCGTTGCCGGTGTCTCAGGCTACCAACGTCTTTGCTGGGGGCATTCAGTCGCTTTCGATCCGCTCATGCTGCGGATCCTTACTGATAACGGTTCATTTTGAGCGTCTGTGAGGTTAATATCCAGGAGAACTGAATACAGATGCGACCCGGGCCACCAGACTCTGTCCTTCTCTCTCGCTCCCTGAGAGAGAAACAGAGTTTTTGCTCTCTCTTTCTCTCTCAGGGAGCGAGAGAGAGAAACACAGAGAGAGATGCTTATTTAAATGTAGATTATTTCCATTTCTATACATCATTTCTCCAGCAGGGAGAGTTTTGGCCTCTCTGTGTTTTCTCTCTGGGTTCCTCCTCTCTCTCAGGCAGAGAGAAAGGGAAGAGCAAGAGATCTCTCTCTTCTCTCTGTCAGGCAGAGAGCGAGTTACACAGAGAGCTTCCCCTCTCTCTCCTTGAGACAGATAGAGATCGAGACGCTTTTCCTCTCTCTTTTTGTCTCTATCGATGGCGAGGGAGGGAGCGAGAAGGAGAGCATGGCCTTCTTTCGCCCTCCTCAGCGAGAAAGAGAGCGTTTTCCGTAACGCTAACCCTCTTTCTCCACCGAAAGAGAAAGAGAGAGAAGAACTCTCTCTTTCTCTGCTTCTCTCTTTCTCTTCCCTCCGCAGACAGTTCTTCTCTCCTTCTCTTTCTCCAAGAAGAGCAGAGAAGCAGAGAAAGAGAGAGAGTTCTCTCTCTTTCTCTCAGAGTTCTTGTCTCTGAGAGAAAGAGTTTTCTCTCTCTTTCTCTGTAAGGCGCTGTATAAGTAATGAATAAATTGAATTGAATCGATGGCAATAAAATAAGAATGATATCCTCCATCATCTCTGCCCTTCATTTTCATACAGTAGATAAGATAAGATAAACCTTTAATAGTCCCACAATGGGGAAATTACACTGTTACAGCAGCAAAGAGCAGATGCAATAGGGTGCAGGCACTCAGAATATACAGAATATACAGATAATACAGATAGAATATAAAGACTCCAAGAAAAAAAAGACTTACTAGAGGAAACAATAATAATAAATACTAGAAACAGTATGACCAAAGTGACCATGTGCACTGTTTGAACAGTAAGAGAAATAAAAAGGAAGAAAGGCTGCACATATAGCAGCAATTTTAAGTCCAGGAGTGAGTATGTGTGTGTTTTGTGTGCATGTGGTTTGCTCAGCACAGTTGGTTGTAGTGCTCTAAGTGGAAGAAGAAAATATCTTCTTGAATCCACATCAGCAACTTGCCATTGGGGAAATATCCAAATTACAAGTAGGCATGTTACAGGCCATGAATGAGGCAAAGTGGTAAATGCAGCTCCAAAAGTCACAATTGGAAGAATCCAGATGGCTCAAATTACAAAGTGTGGATACATTACAGATAGCTGTTACTGTAGTATGACTGAGGTGTACCATGTTGGAAATAAAGCTCTTTATACTGTATACAGACAGTATAAGTAACAATCAATGTGGAAAAGATGGAAAAAAGAAGCAAAGAAGGAAAGAAAGAAAACATAAGCTCAACTAAATGTATGTGTAGTTTTTTTCAGCCTGGTTTAAAGAAAATCACATCAACACACACACACACACAGTTGTGCTCATAAGTTTACATACCCTAGCAAAATGTGTGAAATATTGTCCATTTTTCAGAAAATATGTTTGATCATGCAAAAGCTTTTCTTTCATTCAGAGTTAGTGGTCAGGCAAAGTTATTTATTATCACATTATATTTACTCTTTTTAAATCATAGAGACAAGTTGAAACACCCAAATGGCCCTGATCAAAAGTATACATACCCTTGAAGTTTTGGCCTGATACTATGCACACAAGTTGACACAAACAGCTTTAAATGGCTTTTAAGGGTCACTGTCCACACCTGTCACCTGTTTGGCTGTAATTAGCGTGTGTGTATAAAGAGTCAGTGAGTCTATGGGCTCCTGACAGACGCCTGCACATTTCATCTAGTGCTGCACTGACTTTGCTGGATTCTGAGCCATGGGGAAAGCAAAAGAACTATGAAAAGACCTACAAGAGAAGGTATTTGAACTTTAGAAAGCAGGAAAAGGATAGAAAAACATATCCAAATATTTGACAATGCCAATCAGTAGTGTTCAAACTCTGATGAAGAAGTGGAAAATATGGGCTTCTGTTGATACCAAGCTACGCTCAGGTAGAGCAAGAAAAACTTCAGCCACAAGTGGCAGGAAAATTGTTGAGGATGCAAAGAAAAAAGCCAGAAATAACTTGAGCTGACATATAGGCTTCTCTACAGAAAAGTGCTGTGGCTGTTTGAAGATGCACAGTGGAGGTGGAAAGCAGATGTTTGGGCAAGATAATGCCCCTTGCCACGCATCCAGGTCAAGTAGAACTTGGCTGCAGGAACACAATATCTATAAAAGAATTTACTTCTGCTATTTTTTGTCTTGATAAGAATAAACACAAGAAATGATTTGTTTTGTTTGTGTCTGTCTGATGCAGCCACACCTTGTGAAATCCCAAAAAGATTTTTCTGCAAATATTTCATATTTGAGATTGTGCGAAATTTGAAGGGTGTCCCAAAACTTTTTCCACTACTGTATATATATATATATATATATAGTGATTATTGAATTGATGAATTTGCTACATTCTTCTATACACTCATCTGGTGATATTGACAGTTAGTACAATTGCTGTACTGCAGAGAGGAGCTCTGTTTGAGCCTTTGGTTGAAGCTGAATCTTCTCTCCCACCTTGATGAAGGTAATGGTCCACTGTGCTGTCCCTAGTGTGCAAGTCTTCCATCCCAGCTAGCACCTGAAGCTGGACTAACCAGCCCTTGGCCTTGTCATACCTTGTTGTTGGACCGCTATGAAGACTGGCCCGTCTGGATGCCACTGTCCCCAGCAGCATGCTGAGATGCAGCAGTGATTTGGCCTGCTCCACAGAAAGATCGACAGATCGATCGATCGATCTATCTATCTATGCTATATCTGTAAGAAAAGATCTTTGACTCATAGTGAGGAAACAGTTTATGGCCATAGTTTAGTTACCTTGAACCTGATGACACTCCACGGTAGCACAAGACTCTGACACACAGAAAAGCTAATCTAAGTGATGATATGAAGCCTTGTGAGGTATGAAAGTATTTGTAAGACTGTGTCAGAAACAGGTTGATGCTCTGAGCTTAGAACAGGGTGTACTGCCATCTTGTGCTGAAATAAATGTCCTGCTAATAAGCTGGGACTTGACAAGTGCCACACAAAGGATCCCTGGTTTGAGTGTTTACCCCACAGTCACTGAGGCGTGGACGTCACTGGCTGTAGTCATGCCAAGGTTGTCTAAGGCGTGTGGCCAGTGGCTATAAGCACTATGTAAATGACAGGCAACATATAGAATAGCAAATAGTGTGAGTAGCAGACAGTCGAAAATAGTGTATTAGCAATTTACTGTACATGCCAATGAAAATCAGTGCAGGTGTAAAGATACAAGTTGATGCAGTGAGATTTTCATCTTTGCTTTAAGGTTATTGTGATGACAGTGTGTGGTTTTATGATGCTATAAATCATTGATAACAGACTTCTATCAAATATTATCAGACACTGAGATTGTGAATGAGCGACAAGCCACAATTTAGTAAATACATTTTACTCACGTCATATTTAAATGGAGACATGAGACTAATCTATACCAGTGTGAGAATCTGGACCTTGAGTGAGAAATAAAGAGACGATACAAAAGGAGGGGAATGGCAAAAGTGAGTGAAAAGCTTCACAGCCACATTCAGCTGGGGTCTGGTTTGTCCGTCACATTCACCGTCTTCTCAGTCTGCAGGTATTTCTACAAGAGGAGGAAAAAAGGAAAAACACTCTTTGTGAACACACGTGGACGTTTTATCACCTTTATCACAGTAAGTGTGAAAATGGAGCAGAATAAAAGAGGGAGAAACTGCAACAAATAACCATGAGCTGCCTACCTTTAGGTTCTCGCAGTGTTTGATGGTTTTGCAGTGGTTGATCTCAGCTTCTTTGGTTCTGCTGAAGAATGGATTACATACTGTACAGAAGAAAGAGGTCTTTGGGACTAAGAACTCCATACCTGAGGACACACACCCACACACACACACGAGAGTGGCTGTGGAAATACACATGTAAAGAAAACAGTGATGAAGTCACAGTGAATAAATAGTGTCATACCAATTGGATTGCTGGGGTCAAAAGGGGGGAGGGAGCAGTCCGTGCTCATGGGTGTTTTCATCTGTAATGTCTTCTTCATACTCTCCTCTTCTCCGTTTGTTTGGTCTTTGGACGTCTGTTGCTTTCCTAGAAGAGACAGGGACTGCTTTGAAGTCCAATCTAGGACATACACAGGGATAAAAAGACCTGGTCCTGGCTTTGCTCAACAAAGCAGATAAGCTAATAATTAAACATTTTCCAAATGGACCTAATGTGTCTTCATCTTGGTGCTGTTATTAAACACCTGCAATGACTTATGGCAAGTACCTGCCCCAAGGACAACGTCCCATCATCTCAAACACTTGAAGAAGAGGTCAATATGGACAAGCCTGATTCTCTACCCACTGAGGAACTGCTGCCACTCACAGTTCTACTTCAAAGAAAATCAAAGCGTACCTGTCTCTGCAGCAGGAGCTCCCATGTCTTTGTCATCCTGGTCCTGCATCTTCTCCTGTCCTTATGTTTTGTCCAACACCAGCATGGTCTCCTGCTCCTTGGCCTGGCTGTGACTGAGAGGACTCTCCTCTTTCTTATGGTCCTCACTCTCTGCGGTCACTGCTCCTATGGCTGGGCTGTTTGAGGAGGAGTCTGCAGGGGCAGCTTCAGGTGGGTTACCTAATGCTGCAGGGGCAGGCACGGACAGGTGTTGGACCTCTGGGGTGGAGTCCAGGGTGGGCAGTGGTGTGATTTCTAAACATAAAGACAGATTTTAGGCCAAATGTATAATTTGAAAGCAAAAAAATAAAGAAAAATATCTAGGAAAGACTGTGTTTCCTTGTGTTGATGGTAGAAGTGAAATCAGTGTGAGTCCGTCCAGGAGCTCTGCTTGTATCCCTCTGATCGGCAAGACCACCTGGATCCGGACAAACCTTCACCGTGTGCTCTCTTTCTCTCCCTCCTCTCTCTTTCCCTCCTCTGCCACTCCCTCCTTTCCTCCTCCCTCTTCTCACTCTCCCTACTGGCTCTTTCATCCCACTCCGTCTCCCTCTTAGCCCTCTCCTCCTTCTCCCATGCCCTCCTCTCCCTCGCCTCCTTTCTGGCTTCCCTCTCTTTCCTCTCCCGCTTCTTCACCTCCTCCTCTGTGTGGTTCTTGGCCGCCTCTTTTGTCCCCTCTGCTGACTTTTTGTCCTGCTCTGTCTCTGTTTGTGTCTCCCCCTTCACGCCACAGGTGGAAGCTGCTACGTTGTTAGGATGGCTGCCGGTTCTTGTTGGGCACTCTACAAGCAACGCGTTAACCATTTGTTGAGTGACCTGGTGAAACAGGGATGAAAAAGAGACATGAAAGCTCACAGGCTGAGCTACACAGAAGAACAACCTGACTCCAACAACAGGCTGACGAGCGCAGAGACACATTTCTGCTGTATGTTACCTTAGGTAGCTCTGGCATGGCCGTCTCCATGGAAGCTGCTCTGCCTTTAGACACAGATGCTTTTGTCTCTTCAGCACCTGCAGCCTTGTCCTTTCCTGCTTCAGATGGATTGACTCCTTTATTGTCTCCTACTGTCTCTGTGACAGTTTTATCAGCAGATGTTTCCCTCATGTATCCATGACTGCTTCTGCTTTGGCATCTTGTGCAGCTGAAGAGTGGGACAGCAGCAGCTAGGCTGTTCTGTCCCAGAAGCATCTTTTTCCACCTCCTCCAAAGGAGGTTGAGACTTCTCTATATGGACAGCCTCCTCTTCCTCTGCAGTTGCTGCTGTTTGGCTGCTTTTGCCGTTAGCAGGTGCATCCTATGACCAGACACAAGGAGCTATTGAGCAGTGTGACATCAAACACATGCACATGGAGCTGACGCTGCAGGACATCATGCCAATAGTAGATAAGAAATACAGTCAAGTCCGAAATTATTCATACCCCTGGCAAATTTTGACTTAAAGTTACTTTTATTCAAGTAGCAAGTGTTTTCTTGATTGGAAGTGACACAGGCGTCTTCCAGAAGATAATCAGACAATGTACAAGAGGCATCATTGTGGAAAAAAATATTTCTCACCTTTTATTTACATTTAAAAGTAACTTTAAGTCCAAATTTGCCAGGGGTATAAATAATTTCGGGCTTGACTGTATGTCTAACTGAATAATGAGCAAGCACTGCCAATCAATTACCGACCTCAGACGACTCAAGGTACGTAGTGATGACTTTTGTCTGTGTGTTGGCCTTGGGGTCCGGCTTGTGGGAGAAGAACAGGGGGTTGTTCTGGATGATGCACGGAAACGTCTGGAAGCGTTTGTAAACAGAGAATGCCATGGCTGCAGTCGCCATCTCACAAATGACCTAAGCAGGAAGAGGCACAACATCACATCAACAGCATGTTACATGTCTTTACAGATAAAGAGCAAGACGTGATTTGGATTTTCAGCCCAGGACAAAGCTGTGTGTGAGGACACGGATATTCAGGACAGGGGTGACTGAGGATCTCATGGATTAGCATGTCTGCAGCTGCACAGACAAACAGCCCTCACCATGTTGTTGAGCACGAGGGTCTTGATGACGGTACCAAAGCGTGGCACCAGTTTTTGGAGCTCAGAGGAGCCAGAGGGCATGTTGGGGACATTACTGATCACCAAGAGCCTGCTCCAGCCCACTGGAACAGTACTCTCCTGGAGGACACAAAAGGACATACAGTCACTGATTAGCCAGTGGATAATTAGTGGATCAAGGTTCACAGAAGACTAAAGCAGAAGATATACAGAATACATATTCATTACCATCAGTAAATGAGGGTTTCTGCAAGATTACTATACCCATGAAAAATACTGTTTTCTTACTTGAATGTACTTTCCAACAAAAACTAGTTGTAAAGTTCCAGCAGACGCCACGTTTTACAGGACTGTCCCTGTTTATCTACATCTAAAATGTAGGACAGGGACAACTGAACACTTACTGCTGCAGTCTGACAGTAAGACCCTTCAGCTTGATTTAGGTTTATTACTTTAAAGAGCTTAGTGTAAATGTACATTTGGATCATCTACACTTGCTCCTGGTGTATTTACAGCAAAGTTTATTAACGTGCACTGTCCTTGTTACATCAAGCAATAAATAAGATGAAGTGCATAGAAATATCTAATGGTAGAAATACTCACTAATGGCTCCACTGATCCCATCAGCAGATTGTAGAGAGCCACCTGTGTAAAGAGGTTTTTTAGTGTTAATCAGCAGTTACTGCTCAAGGTTCACAAACAACTAGAAATGCTGCACTAAGCACAAGATGAAAGAAGCAAGCACACAAAAGAAAGATATTTAATATAGAAGATTAGAGCAGAGGAGGAGACAAAGATGATGAGTGTCCTGTAAAGGATGTGGGTGAATGATGAGAGGCCTTACCGTTGTGTGCTGAGGCCAATACGCTGTTTGACATGGATTATCTTCAGCTCACAGTCTTTAATCTTGGTGGGGATGAAGGAGTGGACTTTCACTATTTCTTGAGCAATCTCCATGTCTGCCACTGACACAAGCACCAAACATACAATAAGGATGTTTTTAACACGGTGCTGTAGGAAGATGAACTTTGTAACAGGTCAACAATCCAGAAACTAGTATCTATGGACAGATTGAGTGTGTGGACTGTCCACAAAGCAGTCCCACTGAGCCTGTGATAGTAGTTTAAGCTATGACAGAAGCAGCTTGCATGGCTACATGTATTACTGGTGTCCAGGTGTTTTCTCCTCTCCTCCTGGTGTGATCACACCAACCTTTCCCATTTGTTTTGCCAGGATGAGGTCCGAGGGCGTGTCAAAGGGCTGGATCAGCTTGATGATGTCACTCTCTGAGCAGCTGCTCTCAGGAAGTCCTGTGATCAACACCATGCCTTTCTGTAGGAGACATTACAGAACAAGTGAATTTAACAGACATTTAGCTGAACTTAGCTTTTCCTTTTAATACATTTCCAAAAATAAAATTCTGTTTTCAGACTGATGAGGGGGAAAATGACCTGAAAGGATTTTAGTATCAGGCTGAAACACAAGAAAATGTGATGGAAGTGAAGGACACTGTATCTCATCAGACGTCTTGTGTTCAGCCTCAGCTCCTGCAGTGGGGAGTAGGAGGGGAAGATGCTACACTCAGTATGTTTTCATACACATCACAACTACAAGCCAGCAAAAGCAAGACATCACAAACCAGACTACATGTGACTAAGCTACAGTTTATTCCATGTGATCATGTACAGTTAACAGACAGTGATTTTAACTAGATATACTGAGTATTTGTTGACAGTGATAGATGCGGATATATTAGCACTGACTGCCTGCAGACTAGCAGTGGCGGTTTTTTGTTGTCCTACCTGAGTCTTCCCCGGCAGGACCCTTCTCCTGTCCTGAAGCAGGTTTGCTGTGAAGTCAGAAATAATCATATCTGAGTGCAGGTTTGAAATGGGCAGGTTGAGTGAACAACATACACTACTCACAATAAGTTAGGGAAATTGTTTTTTACATGAGTGCTTTTCCCATTTGGTCTGAATTTTAATGAAATAAGTAAAAGTTCCCTTTGATATTACTAATAATGAATGAGAAGAAACACCCTTTTCATTAGTTTAATATTTATTACCCCAAAAATTTAGACAATAACAAGGAAAGCCCCGAATAACAAAAATTGACAATGTCAGTAGCAGGTGTTTTCACCATTTGCCACAATGACAGCTTGACAGCGACGTCTCATGCTCCTCACTGGCCTCATGATGTTGTTGTGAGGCAATGCGTTCCACTCTTCCGCAGTTCTGCCAGGTGACGTGGGGGTGGGGTACGATCATCCAGTCTCTGCTTCAGCTGGTCTCAGACGTGCTCTATGGGGTTCAGGTCAGGGGACATTGCTGTCCATAACATATGAGGCACTCCGACTTCCTGAAGTGGAAGTGACAATTGACAAGTGAGCTGTGACAATTCTGGCGCGATGTGGTGGAGCATTATCATCCATGAACAGAAAGTCGGGGGTGTGCTGGTGGAATTGGGGGATGATGATGGGTTCTATGATGTCTCTGAGGTAAGAACGTGCAGTGACTGATCCATCTACATTAACCAAATCTGTTTTGCACTGACTGGTGATGCCTGCCCAGACTGTTGCACCTCCTCCACCAAAGCGAACCTGTGTCTGTGTCTTGATGTAAGTCTGCTGATGACACACCAAGTTCACGAGCAACATCTGACTGCCTGCACGCTATGGCCAGGTGGCGCTGTTAAATCCGTCAAGAGACGTCCTGTGTTCATGGCTGTTTGAATGATGATACCCACAGAATGTTGAAATTGATGCCACATTGAAAAGGGTTGTATTACTTACTAGTATTACTTGGTATTGGCCCCAATATGTAAGGCACACTGTACACAGTGAGACCATTACGTGGAAAACACAAAATGAGGTGTGTCTATCACCCCAATACAATTACCTCCCTATCCCAAAAACCTCTGAAGTGAAACAAACACCGTGTGTATGACATCCACTGAGTCTCTCACAATATCCCTAACTTATTGTGAGTAGTGTATATGTATATATATAAATTTTTTCTCTCCTCCACAGGATCCTACTCTTCACCCCTCCATCACTATGTAAATTTGTATATTGCCAGGTTTTACTTGTTTTTTTACTGTTTTTGTACTTTGTGTGTTGTTTTGTTGTAAACACTATTTTTTTTGCTCATTGTTCCATAGACTTGAATCACATACACACTACTGCACTTGATCGATCGATCTATCTATCTATCTATCTTAATACAACAAAACAGAAAATAAGCACTCTGTTTTTCTCACTCTCTTCTTCTGAGCACTGCATGAGGATCATGTTGTTGATCTTGCCAAAGGACACGACCAAGTCAGTGACTTCCTGCTCCGAGGCGTGGTTTGGAATGCCTGTCAGATAAAGCAGACCATCTGAAACAGATGAGCCCAGAGAGGCTGGAGTGGCTGTTTTCTTCTTCTTCTTGGCTGGAGGAGGCCTGGCACACTACAAAGCAACAGCATTAGTCTTTGGTTAGTTTTAGACTGAAAGAAGTGTGTAGACATAGTTAGCTGTGGCTGAGCTTGGTCCAAAACAGTGGAATTCTGTGACAAGCTTTACACAACTAAAGAGAAAAACAGCCACTGTGTCAGCCGCCTTGTTACTTGCTGTCTCAGCCATCTTAGTTCCAGTCTTCATCCTGCTCTTGACAGTTGTGATGTTGGACTGTCCACGTTTGGAGCGGTGAGCCGCCTTAGAGGAGGGTGGATGTTGGCTGGTGTCAGTGGAGTCATGGTGTGGACGCGTCCCACCGATGCCAGAGGAACCCCCTGTAGACACAGCACAAAGCAAAGGGAGGAGGAAAGCAAAAAGCTCCACATCACTCTTGTGTAAGGCTCCAAAACTAGAAGTGATGTCAGAAATCTCAGGTAAACAACAGGTAAAGTGTGATTTTAGCTGAGCACAGACAAACTCTCTTCCCCGTTAGCAGATGACTTTAAAAGCGTTCCAGAGTCAGACTCTGAACATACATCAGTCTGTAAAGAACAAAGCTACACACTGACTAACCTGATGATTCCTTGTCCTTCCTCTCAGGCCGGTGCTCTCTGGAGGAGGAGGAGGTTGGGTGTGAGTGAGAGGGACTGTGTGAGCCGGAGTGGCGGTCCTCCAAGCGATGGCCATGTTCTTAGGACAGTGAATGGATGGATGAGGTTAGAAGTGAGTAAACTATCATACAGACATTTCCCCTGATCTGAGTAATTTATTGGTGAAAAGATAATTGTGTATTAAGAACCTGCAGCACCACTGAACAGTCCAGTAGTACTTTAGCAAATGAGCTCACTACATATTTGTATTATTTGTAAGTTTGCAGATTAATATTTAACAGAGTTGTACACTGTCCCACTTTGTAGACGCTGTGCCTGCTCTCTAGCCTGTGGTCTACCTGTGCAGTGGTGGAAGCGAGGGAGGTGGTGAGGGAGTAGAGCTTCCCATGTGGCCTGTGGGGATGGGGGCCCCCCTGTGTTTGTTGTGAGGAGGACTTGGGGTGGGAGAACCTGAGAGGCTCCGAGACACGGAATGGGATGGAGAGCGATCCTTGGGATCCCACAGAGCTCGGCTGCCATATGGTCTGCTCTGACTGGATAACACATTGAGTGACAGACATAAGCAGTGAAATGACAGAGTAAAGTTGTGTCAAGTGGCAGCTTAAACAGCAGCATTTTTCTTGTGTGGCCTCATTCAAAATGTTTTGGAGCAGCCTACTGACAGGAGTGATTCCTCCCCAGCTCATGCTCACAGCTAAAAACACATTATTGGAAATAGAAGAACAAGAGTCCAGCTGACCTTGGTACACTTGGTTTCCAGTCAGGGTACCTTCAGAGACACACAAACATCTGTTAACATGTCACAAGAATGCAGGTGACTTCTCTTCATTGGCTTCCTGTAAAATCCAGAATTGATTTTAAAATCCTTCTCTCTTACATATAAGGCCCTCAATGGCCAGGCTCCTTCATATCTCAAAGAGCTGATAGTACCATATCATCCTAACAGATTGCTTCGTTCCCAGAATGCAGGTTTGCTTATGGTTCCCAAAATCTCTAAAAGTAGAATGGGAGGCCGAGCCTTTAGCTATCAGGCCCCTCTCCTATGGAACCAACTGCCAGTTTGGGTTCGGGAAGCAGACACCCTCTCTAATTTTAAAACGAAGCTTAAAACCTTCTTGTTTGATAAAGCTTATAATTAGTTGTAGTTACAGTCCTAGTTATTAAACTTATAGTTAGTCACAATTATCTCTATAGACACTGTTACAGTTAAGGATATAGCCCTTAGTAGGGCTGGCTCAGGCAACTGAATCATCCCCTAGTTATGCTGCTATAGGCCTAGGCTGCTGGGGGACATCCCATGATTTACTGCGCACTTCTTCTTCTTTCTCTTTCTCCTCAGACCCACTCTCAAATCTATTAGCCTTTATTACATGTCATTAACTCTGTGTCCTCTCTGTCCCGTAGTCCTGTGTTTGTTTCTCTCTGGTCTCTCTTTCTCTGTACCTTACTGCAGGTACCTCTGGCTCTGGAGCTGCATGTCCTATGGTCCTGGCTCCACCCACCTGCTCAGTAAATACTGACCCACATTGTCTGTATTATGCTGCATGTCTTTCTCCCCCTCTCCTCCATTCCTAGCTGTCCTATCTTCCTCCTTTTCCTCCTTTCACCCAGCCCGGCCATCGGAAGGAGGGTCCCCCATCTGAGCCAGGTTCTGCTCAAGGTTTCTTCCTGTTAAAAGGGAGTTTTCCTTGCCACTGTCGCCTTAAGTGCTTGCTCTGGGGTCAGGCTCTGGGTCTCTGTAAAGCGCTTTGAGACAATTTTGATTGTGGAAGGCGCTATATAAATAAAATTGAATTGAATTGAA